>APFE031758100.1:0-30243 GCA_000404065.3 Pinus taeda | reverse complement strand
CCATCTTTCTTTCTCACCAAAACAATTGGAGACCCACATGGTGATGTGCTAGGTCTGATGAACCCCTTCTCGAGCAACTCCTGCACCTGCTTCTTGATTTCTTCATTCTATAAAGTGGGAAGCCTATACATTGCAATGTTAGGTAATGGAGCATCTTGCTGCAAATTAGTATCATGCACTATTTCCTTTTTGGGTGGCAGACCTTTAGGTTCTTGAAACAAGATATCATACTCTGAAGGAAATTTTTCTAAATCAGCTTGTTGTTTAGCATCACAGCCCTCAAATACATTGGTTTTATCTGGTTTCTTTTCCTTTACAACCATCAGTAAAAATTATTTGCATGAATTTATAATTCGTTTCATCTACCCTGAGTTTATGGGAGTATAATTATTCTTGAGCTTATGAGCTCTTACAAAGCATTCAATTCCATATTTAACGAGTCGATACTTGTTCTCAACTCTATAGAGAATAGCTTTTCTATCATACAAGTAAGGACTTCCTAAAAAAATTCCACATATATCCAAATGAATTATGTCTAACTCAACCTCATCTACAAATGATGACCCAAAAGAAAATTTGAGTTTGCATTGTCTAGTCAATTGTAGTTTTGCTTTATCACTTAACCATCCTAATGGGTATGGTTTCTTATGAGGTGTAGTCAGTAATCCTAACTTCTTTACAATTGCTTCAGAAATTAAATTTACTTGTGAGCCACTATCAAACAAAGTATCAATATTTTGATTTTTGGAAATAACTCAAATATGGAAAATATCATGTCTTTTTCTTTCATTTTCTTCATCAATAGTAGATTGTGTAGAATTACTAGTAGATGCTTCAGAATTCTTACCTTTTATACCTGTGGCTGCAATGGTTGTTTCATCTCGTGAGTTCGACCCCAAATATTTATGAATAGCTGCAACAGCCTTCTTCTTCTTTCCCTCAAACTTCTTAGGTCTCAGCTCCGGATGCAGAATCCAACAGTGTTTATCATCATGCCCATCCTTCTTATAGTGAGTGCATGAAGACTTGCTTTTCTGTGCAGTGTTGGCCTTCCTTACTTTCCATTTATGTTTTCTTTTCTCCATATTCTTGCTTGTAGTGGGCTGGGATGATCTCCCAACTTCTGGGATTCCATTCTTTCCTCTGGCTTCTAGATGCATAGCTTGAACATATACCTCATTTATACTAATGGCATTAAACATGAGGATAGTGTGCCTCATGTCAGTGTGTAGACCACCGATGTACTTTAACAAAGTCTCAGGTGAGTCTAATGAGATTCCTAGAATCAAATCTCTCTTCCCAAATTCTTGGGTGTAACCTTGTACACTTTTCCCTTTCAATTGTCGAAGAGTTTGCTAGCTCATCATGGCTTGTTGCATGTAGGCCAGTGGATAGAATTTCTTTTTGATTGAAGAAACAAATTCACTCCAGACAGAAAGAGTCTTACCATGTCTCTTCATGTCAGCTTGGGTCCTGCCTTCCCACCAAACCAAGGCAGTGCCTCCAAGGTGTAGGCTGGCCAGCTGAATCTTGTTGTTATCTGAATCGATACTTTGCACTCTACAATAAACATCAATTTGTCTAATCCAATTGTCCAACTTTTCTGCATTCAACTCTCTAGTTTAATCAAAGATGTATTATTTTTATGTTCAGGGCTATTAGGAGGTGTGGGAAAGTTTTCTTCTTTCCCTTTGCCTTTTGAGTGGTCATGGAGGAGAGACTCTTCTTCTCCTTTATCTTGTTTGGAGCTTGAAAAATATTCATCTTAATGTTTTCTGAAGTCCTTATACTTTTCCTCTACCATGGACCTTATGGCGAGGAAACTATCTATAAATTGAGGTTCTGGTCCCACAGAACCTTCCTTCGACATTGTCTTCTGAGGATAGACTCTTCCAATTTCAGGATTAGTTTTGACCAACTCTCCTTCTCCTAATTTGAGCTCTGATCTAGTTAACATTCAACAACTAAAACTAGCACAAGCTTGTCTAACCTTGACAACCTATAGCTCTGATACCACTTGATCTGAAATCACCCCTAGGTGACCTCACGAAATTAATGAAGGTATTACAGACTCATGTGTTGGTGTGTGTGTCTATGTTATCTTAGGCAACAAATCAATAAGATTGCAAAATAAATAGACACTTGAAACAGTAAGAGATCATAGTAAGCGAAATAGAAACACAACAAAATTTAATAAGGAGTTCACCCAATCCTCCTGGGCTACGTCTCCTAGTCCAGCTTTCAGTGGTGGCCTTTTTATTACGTTTTTAAAGCAGAGTCTTACAATAAGGAGCTCAATCTGAGCATCACTTGACAGAGGATGATCAGTAGGCTGGCACTTGGAAATCCCAAGTCCTTGGAGTTCATAGACTGCTCTTACTGAATTTCAACCTCAATTAGTCTTTGTCTAATCGATGTTGCCTTTGCTCTAATGGTCAGCTTGGCTGCTCTATTCTCTACAATTCTGCCTTTCTTTCCGTGTCTCTCGGCCTTTGGCTTCTTCACTGCTTCTCTGCCTCACTGTCTCTCCATCTTTTCTCTATCAGCTCGTGGCTTTAAAGCTAGTTCATTCCCTGACTATTCGTTTAAGCTTCCTGGCTCTCTGGATCACCTACCTTTGTCTGTTGGGACTTCTTTGCCCTGCATCAACATTACTATGTAATGCTTTGCAGAGAGGTGGCCGCCCGTCTTCTTGCGAAATAAGTGTCAGTTCTTCTTGAACGGTCATTTTTTTCCGTTATTTTCCTAGATGCTTGCGAAGTGGATCCTTCTGTCGACTCATTAGTCAAATCAGACTTCAAATATTTATGCGTCATAGCTTATTTCTTCCTTGGGTCTGGTCATCCATTAGGATGAACCTTCACCATTCGATCTGGAGCCCCCAGATCCTACAGTCTTCGCTTATATGATGTGGTTGGGTTGCTGAGTCATTAGTCCGCAATGTAAGTTGTTTTTCTCTCTCCCCACCGGAAATGTGTCACTCGGTGTATGGAATCGGTGGGTCTTTGGCCAAACCCACTTACCACCCGAAATGCCTTTGACATTCTGCCAATTTTTTGAGCGCAGGACCTGCCTGTTGATTTTAGTGATTTCCCAGGGTTTTCTGGTTTCCCTTGTGACCGAGCGCTTGGGGCTCTTCCTTCTCGAGGATCGGTGATTCTTCGACCTCACCATTGGAATTAGTTTTGGGAGTAAATTGTTGGCTTTTATATTATGGTTAATTATCATTTTCAGAATTACATACCATATTTGTTTTATTTTCCTCCCCTTTGCTAGTCGAATATATAAACTCAATCATTCATATATATATATATAATAATATATAATATATATAGATAGATAGAAGAGAGATATATAACCTAAATAATACTTAAACTTCTCCATTAAAATTATAATAGAAACTCTAGAAACTACGTTATTCAATTTTGGTTACAGAGCTAAAAGTGGGTATCATTGCCTGCAACTAGCATGTGACCAAATTTGTTCCCCATTTTTTATTACTGGCCAAAAAGTGTCATCCTCGTTGGGATGTTGACGATTGCAAGGACAGTACACATTCACTACATTTTATGTTGTTTTCTCTTTGCTAAAATTTTATATTGCTGATAGTGCACCGGGATAGCTTAATTTGACTGCTTGCTCCATAATTGAGTGCAGCGATAGCAGTCATTGTGAAAGCATGATACACTTTGCACGTTGCTTGAAAAAATGGCCGACCAACCAGAAAGTTGTTTCGGTCTTCTCTGAACCCAAATCTTTTTTTGTTACACATCCCTTCCTTCCAAATTATATATATATATATATATATATATATATATTATATATATATATATATATATATATATATGCGAACACGTAGAGAGATATAAAAGTAGATCGGTGTGACTAGCCAGTCGAGATTGTAATTGGATATAAATTATGATCTTGGATTTATTTCAAGTTTATCAGGTTCAGTGATGGAAAGCCAAGGTTTTGGATCAACAATATACGTGTGATTCATTATGACAAATTTTATTACTCTCGAAGGTATGACATTTTATCATGTTGATATTTTTCTAATGCTTGGGATGTGTCTTTTTTATGTAATTTTTTCATGATTTTTCATTGTTTGTTTTCATCATGATTTTTTTATGTCTTCTAGTTAAGTTTTCATGTTGATGAATGTTACGAGTTGTAAATAAGATGCCTTGCAATGGGATTGGCATTAAATTGGTTGGGATGTGTGTTTGTATCATAAATTTTTATTATTTTAATTATTTTTTTTATGTGGAGAAATGTTATGGGTTGTAAATAAATGTTTTTATAAATGTCAATTTGATAAGTCAACCAAATATATTTATTTTTTGTTGTTAATTTCTATATTTTATTTTCAATTTTTTTACATATAAAACATTAGTGAGCCTAACATATGGTATAAGTATTTTCTAGCTTATATATATATATATATATATATATATTATAATATATATATATATATCTATATTGTTATATATGATAAAAAATTTCCTTTGTCATGGTTGAGGGTATTTATGTCACCCTTAAACACCTTGTATCCTTTGATATCCTCTTACATGCTTGCATTTCCCAATAAAGGGTTATTTATCTCGACAAAAAGTTACCTTTGTTATGCTTAAAGGTTTTTATTTATCTCCAACAGTCTTTCTCCTTTGAACAATTTGTATCCTTCAATATACTTCTTCATGCTTGCTTGAATGGGGTTGACATTAAATTGGTTGGGATGTGTCTTTTTATGTGTTTTTATCATAATTTCCCATTATTTTAATGGTTTTTTATCTTGATGAATGTTATGAGTTGTAAATAAAATGTTTTATAAATGCCAATTTGATAGTCACCAAAACATATTTTAAGATTTATTTAGCTTTTCGGTTTAATTTGCATATCTTATTTTCAATTTTTCCTACATCCTTGATTTTTTTGTTTTTTCCAAAGAAAAAATCTCAACTTTCCATTAATAATAATAAAAATTTACGTACGTACATGTACAAGTGCATTGTCTATTGTCCCCCTAAGGACCATTGGATGTTCTACAGCACTCATCATAACCAAGCTACCAAAAACAACATTTACCGAGATAAACTAGGTTTTTCTTTTTTACCTTTTTTTCTTTTGAACTTTGTGCCATACCTCAGAGTTTGGAGTGGTCATAACAATGGCTAAATCTTCTCCTTCTAGTATTGTTGGTGTTTCCTTGTCAGAGTTTGAACTCTTTGAAATGTGTTTTCACTTTATTCTGCTTGATCCTTGGCTATTACTCTTTTTCTTATGCTCATTACCAGGAGTATGTAGCATTGGTAAGTCAATGGGACTCAATGCATGTTTGATAGGGCCCTTCTGCTTCTCTTCCCTCTCATCCATTTGGGGGCCTTATTGATTTCTTGCCTTTGGTTGTTGCTGACTCTCGTCCATTTCTTCATCTTCTCCATCAAAAGAAGGAAGATATGGAAATTTCCAACCCTTTGGATTTTGTGATCGCTTCTTTGTCCTTTTTTTCTTATGGGCATGAATTTTGTAAGTGTCATGTCTGTTCGCAGATCTGACACCTGAAAGCAATATTTTCAAAATCTAATTGTTGTGTCTATTTGAAATCTTGGTGAATCAAGTGGATGCAATATATAAGGCATTTGCCTAACTCTATCTTCACACATATACGGGAAAAAGTGAAGATACCTTTGTCCATTCTTTCTCGATCCATCTTTATAAATCTTCCAATGAGTTTCCAATGCCTTCTAGGACTTGGTGATTCCAAAAGGGGGGGAGGATAATATGTAACCTTACAGATATCAAAATCTTTGTAACCACCAGTGGGCTAAAATAAGCTAATTACTCCCGCTTGAGGAGTTAGCTAAAATTAGAGAGTCAATTAATTGATCGTTGATTCAAGTTGAGTTAAGTGATAGTTGAATTGAGTGTCTGGTTGCATATCAAGTTATTTTAGGCAAGGTGCTAGTCGAAAAGGTTTAAATACCCCTTCACCAGGTTCATTGTAATAATCAAGTTTTGTCTGATCAATAGAAGAGCTGCAGCTCATGTGTTTTTTGTGCATAAATTTGTCTTTTGGATCCTCTTCCTATCCAAAAAATTAGTATCGAAGCGAGGTTACAAAGAGCCAGGGACAATGAGTTAGCAACAGTCCATGTGAGAGGAGAAATGTATTTTTTCTCTTGATTAATGGTATAATGCACCTTGCAGGTTGCACATAGGGCATTATAACGCATGCCAGTGTCATCAACCACTATGTTACAACAAGTAAACTTACCATGATTCAACAACACGCAGTTTCCTTTAACGTTGGTAGCATTAGAGGACTAATGGGGGACTTCACCCTTGTGAAGAGCGTTAGCATGCAACCGTATTAAGATCCAAAATGCATTAGCGTGGAAAGGTCAACAAAAGCAACAAAGTGAAAAGTCATCTTGATTTAGTTTCTTTATGAGAATTCCTTTTTAAAAGGCCTTTTAATATAGATTTTTTTTTAACTAAAGCCTCATAAAAGGATTTTTGAAAATTGAGTATATTATAATAAGTTTTTGAAGGGGCTTATTATAAGGTTTTTGTTTTTATATATAAATATATTTTATAAAATTATTTGTTTTTTTATATAAAAATAATTAAGTGATTTTTATTGAAAAGGTTTCGAAGAACTTATTTTTAGGAGAAAGATGGCTTTCTCAAATTTCTAGCCACAATTTTCATTGTTTACAAGGAAAAATTATGATGTGTGGGCCATTAAGATGGTGATCAGGTTGTAGGCTCATGATGTTTCGAATTATGTCCAGTTTGGGTTTTGAGAACCTAAAACTGAAGAAGAAGTACTAGCCCTCACTAATGCAGAGAGGGAATTATGGAAGAAATACAAAAAGAAGAATACACAAGCATTGCAACTTATTTCGTAGGGAGTGGATGGAGTAGTGTTCCAAAATATTATGATCATGTCTTCAACAAAGACATCATGGGAGACCTTGGTGAAAATCTATAAAGGTATGGCCAAGTGAATATTGTTAAGTTGCATAATACTAGGAAATATTTTGAAAGTTTGCAGATAAAGGAAACAAAGGACATCGATTCTTTCATGAATCAGGTCATGACTGTTGTAAATCAGTTAAAAATGTATGATGTGGAAGTTAAAGATCAAACAGTGGTTGAGAAGGTCCTCAAATCTTTGTCTACCAAATTTGATCTTGTGGTAGTCGCCATAGAAGAAGCCAAAGATTTGACATCACTAACAATTTATGAGTTAATGGGATCACTTCCATCACATGCGGAAAGGATGGATAGGAGACATTGGTCAAGGCAAAAGTAGATCGAGAGGTAGAGGATGAAGCAAAAAACATGGTGGTCAGAGAGATGGCCAAGAAGAGCATGAACATGAAAGTGGAAGCAACTGCATAAGCTTAAAAAAATAACCAAAGGTGATATGTTATTACTGTAATAATTTTTGTCACTACGCTTGTGATTGCAGAAAGAGGATAGCTACTCAAGGAAACTAGAGAGCTAATGTCACTACAGAGAGTACTAGCTCCATGTTCCTCACTTTCCATACCATGCATGAGCCTTCTGATAATGTGTGGCTATTAGATAGTGGTTGTAGTAACCACATGATAGGCAAAAAGAATTTGGTTGAAAATTTGGATCAATCTGTGAAGATAGAGGTAAATTTGGGGACTAACAAGACAATGGATGTAGATGGAAAAGTAGGGGTCAACATTCTGACCAAGCAATGGAAGCTGAAAACAATCTCAGAGGTATATTATGTTCCTAGTCTCAAACATATTTTAATAAGTGTCGATCAATTGACACAAAAAGGATACAGAGTTATCTTTCAAGGACAAGTGTGTGTTATATATTTCAAGCCCCTAAGAAAGCAGCTGATAACAAAGGTGCAGATGCCAAGGAACAGAATATTTCCTCTAGTCATGAATTACAGTGATCAGGTTAGTTCTTTTATAGTTTCATGTTCTAATGATTATTGGTTATGTCACTTTCAGTTTGGACAATTGCACTTTTCTGGTTTAAGATTGTTGCAGCAAAAATAGATGGTAAGAAGATTACCTCCCATCAAAGAACTCACTAGTACTTGTGAGTGCTACATCTTCGAAAAGAAAAATCGTAAAAGTTTTCTAAAGGGATTTACACAGAGAGCAAAGCAACCTCTTGAGGTAGTGCATACAAACTTGTGTGGGCCTATGAGGAAATAGTCGATTGGTTGAAGTTCTTACTTCCCCACTTTCATTGATGACTACAGCAGAAATACTTGGGTTTACTTCTTGAAGCAGAAGTTTGAAACTTTTTTAAAGTTCAAGGAATTCAAAGTCTCAATAGAGAACCAAACTGATCAAAATATCAAGGTAATGAGGTCAGATCATGGTGGTGAATATGATTCAAAGGTATTCCATGATTATTGCTAACAACATGGAATCAACAGACAGTTTAAAACTAGGTACACACCACGACAAAATGGTATAGAAGAGAGAAATAACAAGATAATTACGAACATGGAAAGGAGCATGTTGAAAGACAAAAACTTGTCTAATGAGTATTGGGCAGAAGCAATTGCATGTGATATTTATGCCATCAACAGATATCCTACAAAGAGTGTGATGAACAAAGTAATATAACAAGCACAGTCAAGTATATATTGCAGCATATCTCATCTCAGAGTGTTTGGATGTGTAGCTTATGCACATGTGCCTAAGGAGCGAAGAGGAAAATTGGATGATAAAAGTGAAAAATGCATATTTACTAGTTATAGTGAGTAATCAAAAGCTTACAAATCATATAACCATGTCACCAAGAAGGCCATAACTAGCAGAGATGTTGTGTTCAAATAAAAAGGGTCATGGAATGGCAGTATAGACAAATCAATTGATGCACAAGTGCCATTGATGGAAGATGTTGATGTAGTAGAAAAGGAGCAACACAAATCGCAAGTGAAGACACCAAACAAAGACACGCCAAAAAGGACTCGAATATTTTCTGAGTAGCATGGATCTTCAAACATATCAACAGATTGAGATTCTCCTAGCAATAAATCAGGTGATGAATCAAGCAATGGTAAGAGAAATATGAGAAGTATAAAAGATATTTATGATGATTTGGATGTTAGTTCAAATTTGGCATTGTTGTCATCCCAACCTTCTTTTATTGAAGAAGCAATCAGAGACGAAAATTGGGCGCAATCCATGGATGAATAAATTGAATCTATTGAGAACAATAACACATGTGATTTGGTTGATTTTCCAAGGACAAAAATCTCGTTGGTGTGAAGGGGGTGTATAAGACAAAGTTGAATGAGAAAGGTGAAATTTTCATATTTAAAGCACAACTTGTAGCAAAAGGATCTTTGCAGCAACTGAGAATAGACTTTGGAGAAATGTTTGCTCTGGTAGCTAGATTGCATACTGTAAAAGTAGTTCTAGCCACAAAAACTCAAAAGTAGTGGGAAGTATATCAGATGGCTATGAAATCAGCCTTCTTGAATGGAATTATAAAAGAAGAAATTTATTTGTAGCAGCCTCCAGGATATGAAGTTGAAGGTAAAGAAGATAAAGTTTACGGGGTGAAGAAAGAACTCTATCAATTGAAGCAAGCACCTAGAGCTTGGTATAGAAGAATCAACAGTTGCATGATTAAGAATGGATTTTGCAGAAGAAACATTGGGCCTACCTTGTACACAAAGGTAAATGAGCATGGAAATTTTTTTATTGCTTTCTTATATGTTGATGACATGCTTTATACAAGTGATTTTGAGTTAGATGAATTTAAAGCAGCCATGATGAAAGAATTTGAGATGATAGATCTTGGTCTCATGAAATATTTTTCTTGGCATAGAAGTTGAGCAATCTCAAAAGGATATTTTTATTTTTCGTAATAAATATGCCAAAGATTTGTTGAAAATATTTAGGATGGATAACTGCAAAATGGTCCCTACACCATTTTCAACACGTTTAAAGTTAAGCAAGGATGATGAAGGATCAGATATCAATCCAAATCTATTCAAAAGATTGATTAGAAGCCTCATTTATCTCACAACTACATGACTAGATATTTTGCAAGGAGTAAGTTTTATTTCCATATTTATGGAGACTCCAAAAGACACACTTTGTATAGTAGGAAAAATAATTTTGAGATACATATCAGGAACTAGAGATTGTGGCATAATATATGGAAGCACAAAGAATAAGGATCTTATTGGATATACAAATATTGATTTTGCAGTTAGTTGGGATGATAGGAAGAACACTTCCATTTATGTGTTCCATCTTGGTTCAGGTGTGATAGCATGGGCATATAAGAAGTAGCCTATTGTGTCACTTTCATCAATAGAAGCAGAATATGTAGCATCAACATCAACAACATGTCAAGCAGTATGGTTAAGAATAGTATTTGATGGACTCAAGAAAAGACAACAAGGATCAACAACAATATATTTTGACAACACCTCAATGATGTAGTATCCAAGAATAGTGTGTTCCATCACAAGAGAAAGCATATTGATACTAGATATCACTTTATTAGAGAACTTGTGAGCAATGGAGAAGTTCAATTGAAGCCTTGTAAGTCGAGTGATCAATTGGCTTATATATTTGCCACACTGCTAGAAAAAGATGTATTTGAGTTTCACAAAAGAAACTTGGGTGTTCTAAGCCTAACTGAGACATAGACCAACGAGCATGTTTGAGTTGTCATGAGTCATGTCTTAGTTTATCGATCGTAATTAAGGGGGAATGTTAAAATAAGCTAATTACTTCCGCATGAGGAGTTGGCTAAAATTAGAGAGTCAGTTAATTGAGCGTTGAGTCAAGTTGAGTTAAGTGATAGATGAATTGAGTGTGCGGTTACATGTCAAGTTATTTTAGGTGAGTCGCTAGTCAAAAAGGTTTAAATACCCTTCACCAAGTTCATTGTAGTAATCAAGTTTTATGTGATTAATAGAAGGGCCGCAACTCATGTGTTTTGTATGTGTGTTAATTTGTGTTTTGGCTCCTCTGCCTATCCAACAAATTGGTATCGAAGTGATGTTACAAAGACCCAGGGAGAATAGATTAGCAGCAGTCCATGTGAGAGAAGAGAAATATATTGTTTTGTTGGTTAATGTTATAAAACACATTGTAGGTGGCATACATGGTGTTGTAACACATGTCAGTGTCACCAATAACCACCTTACAACAAGTAAACTTATCATGATTTCGCAACACTCGATTTCCTTTGATGTCAGTAGCGTTAGCGGACTAACGCGAGAGATCACTTCATGAAGAGTGTTAGCACACAACTATATTAAACTCAAAAACACGTTAGCATGGAAAATTCAACAAAAACAATGAAGTGAAAAGTCACGTTGATTTAGTCTGTTTATGAGAGTGCCTTCTTAAAAGGCCTTTTAATATATATTTTTTGTTTAACGAAAGTGTCATAAAAGGATTTTCGAAAAAGTGGGATATATTATAATAAGTCTTAAGGGGTTTATTATAAAGGTTTTATTGTTTATATATATATATATATAGTATTATAAGGGATTTTTATTGAAAGGGTATCAAAGATCGTTTTTTTATGAGAAGATGGCTTTTTCAATTTCTAGCCCAATTTCCACCGTTTACAGGGAAAAATTATGATGTGTGGACTATTTTAGATGGTGACCACATTGCAGACTCATGATGTTTGGGATTATGTCCAATTTGGGTTTTCAAAACCTAGAACTGAAGAATAAGAAATAGCCCTCACTAGTGCAAAGAGGGAACTTTGGAAGAAAGACAAAAATAAGAATGCACAAGCATTGTTTCATATCCAACAAGGAGTGGACCGAGTAGTGTTTGAGAAGATTATGATCACATCTTTAGTAAAGAAAACATGGGAGACCTTGGTGACAAGCTATAAAGGTACTGCCAAAATCAATATTGTTAATCTGCATAATAGTAAGAGATATTTTGAAAGTCTATGGATGAAGGAGACATAGGACATCGATGCTTTCATGAATCAGGTCATGGTTATCGTAAATCAGTTAAACATTTATGGTGAGGAAATTAAAGATCAAAAAGTGGTTGAGAAGGTCCTCAGATATTTGTCTACCAAATTTGATGTTGTGGTAGCTGCCATAGAATAAGCCAAGGATTTGACATCACTGACAGTAGATGAGCTAATGAGATCACTTCTACCACATGAGGCAAGGATAGATAGAAATAAGGATTACACTTTAGAAATCGGTTTCAAAAGAAACATTTGTATTTCAAGAGACAGAGGCTGAGGGAGAAGCAGATCAAGAGGTAGAGGAAGAAGAAGACATGGTGGTCAAAGAGATGGCCAAGAAAAGCATGAACATGAAAGTAAAAGCAATTGCAAAAGCTTCAACAATAATAAAATATTTTCAAATCAAAGGTGAGATGTTATTATTGCAATAAATTTTGTCACTATGTACGTGATTGCACAAAGAGGGTAGATGATCAAGGAAACTAGAGAATTAATGTCACTACAGAGAGTCTTGACTTCATGTTCCTAGCTTTCCATACCATGCATGAACCTTCTGATAATGTGAAGACAGAGGTAAAGTTGGGGACTGCAAGACTATGGATGTATATGGAAAAGGAGTGGTCAACATTCTAACCAAGCAAGGGGAGCTAAAGACAATCTCAGAGGTATGTTATGTTCTTTGTCTCAAACAAAATTTATTAAGTGTTGGTCAATTGACACAGAAGGGATGCCGAGTTATATTTCGAGGATAAGAATGTGGCATATATTCCAAACCCCCAAGAAAGCAGTTGATAGCACAGGTGCATATGATGAGGAATAGACTCTTTCCTCTAGTCATGAATTATAGTGATCAGGTCAATTCTTTTACAGTTGCATGTTCTAATGATTATTGGCTATGGAACTTTCAGTTTGGACACTTGCACTTTTCTAGTTTAAGATTGGTGTAGTAGAAATAGATGGTAAGAGGATTACCTCCCATCAAAGAACTTGCTAGTGATTATGAGTGTTTCATCTTGGGAAAGCAACACCGTGAAAGTTTTCCAAAGGGAGTTACGTATAGAGAAAAGTAACCTCTTAAGCTAGTGCATACAAAATTGTGTGGACATATGAGGACATAGACGATTGGTGATATTTGTTACTTCCTCACTTTCATTGATGACTATAGCAGAAAGACTTGGGTTTACTTCTTCAAGAAGAAGTCTGAAATATTTGCAAAGTTCAAGGAATTCAAAGTCTTAGCAGAGAACCAAAGTGATCGACATATCAAGGTATTGAGGTCAGATCGTGGTGGAGAATATGAGTCAAAGGCATTCCATGATTACTGCAAACAACATGAAATCAAAAGACAATTTACAGCCAGGTACACACCGCAAGAGATTGGTGTAGCAGAGATAAATAGCAGGACAATTACAAACATGGCAATAAGCATGTTGAAAGGAAAAAACTTGTCTAATGAGTATTGGGAAGAAGTAGTTGCACGTGATATTTATGTGATCAACATATCTCCTACAAAGAGTGTGATGAATAGAGTACCAGAACAAGAATGATTAGGTATATCTTGCAACATATCTCATCTCAGAGTGTTTGGATGTGTATATTATGCACATGTGCCTAAGTTGAAAAGAGGAAAATTGGATGATAAAAGTGAAAATGCATATTTAATGGTTATAGTGAGAAATCTAAATCTTACAAATTGTATAATCCTTTAACCAAGAAGACTGTGACTAGCAGAGATCTTGTGTTCAAATAAAAAGAGTCGTGGAATGGTAGTATAGACAAATCAATTGATGCACAAGTTCCACAGATAGAAGATGATGATTGAGCAGAAAAGGAGCAGGAAGAATCACAGGTGAAGACACCAAACAGAGATACACCAACAAGGACTGCAAGATTTTCTGAGTAGCATGGATCTTCAAGCAAATCAATAAATTGAGATTCTCCTAGCAATCGATCAGGTGATGAATCAAGAAATGGTAAGAGAAAGATGAGAAGTATGAAAGATATTTATGATGATTTGGATGTTTGTTAGAATTTTTCATTGTCGTCATTCCAACCTTCTTCATTTGGAGAAGCAATCAGAGATGAAAATTGAGCGAAAGCCATGGATGAAGAAATTGAAGCTATTGAAAAGAATAATACATGGGATTTGGTTGATTTGGCAAAGGACACAAATCTCATTGTTGTGAAGTGGGTGTACAAGACAAAGTTGAATGAAAAAGATGAAATTGATAGATTTAATGATTGACTTGTAGAAAAAGGATCCTCGCAGCAACCGAGAATAGACTTTGGAGAAACATTTACTCTAGTAGCCACAACAACCTAGAAAAAGTGGAATGTATATCAGACAGATGTGAAATCATTATTCTTCAATGGAATTCTTGAAGAAATTTTTTATGTCCAGCGGCCTCTAGGATATGAATTTGAAGGTTCAAAAGATAAAGTTTACAAGTTAAAGAAAGAACTCTATGGACTAAAGCAAGCAATTAGAGCTTGGTATAGTAGAATCGACAACTACACGATTAAGAATGTATTTTGTAGAAGCAACATTGAGCCTACCTTGTACACAAAGGTAAATGGACATGGAAAAATTTTGATAGTTTTCTTATATGTTGATGACATGATTTATACAGGTTATTTTGAGTTAGATGAATTTAAAGCATCCATGATGAAATAATTTGAGATGACAGATCTTAGTCTCATGAAATATTTTCTTGGAATAGAAGTTGAGCAATCTCAAAAATGAATTTTTATTTGTCAAAATAAATATGCCAAAGATTTGTTGAAAATATTTAGGATGGATAATTGCAAAATTGTCCCTACACTAGTTGAAATAGGTACAAATTTAAGCAAGGATGATCAGGGATTAGGTGCATATCCAACTCTATAAAAAATATTGGTCGGCAGCCTCATGTATCTCAAAACTACAAGACTCGATATTATGCAAGGAGTAAGTTTGATTTCCATATTTGTGGAGACTCCAAAAGACGCACATTGGAGAGTAGGAAAAAGAATTATGAGACACATAGCAGGGACTAGAGATTGTGTCATAATGTATGGAAGTAAAAAGAAGAAGAATCTTATTGGATATATCGATAGTGATTTTGCAGGTAGTTCGGATGATAAGAAGAGAACTTCGGGTTATATGTTCCATATTGGTTCAAGTGTGATAGCATGAGCATATAAGATGTAGCCAATTGTGACACTTTCTTCAACAGAAGCAGAATATGTAGCAGCAACATATCAAGTAATATGGTTAAGAAGCATAGAAATTTTTAGGGGCGAATGTTCACCCTTTGGGGAAATTAAGGGATTTTAAATTTTTAGTGGGCGAATATTTTGTATTATAGTACATTTTTACAAATCACCTCATATAGCCCACCTTATTTGAAGGGAGAGGGTAAAAAAGGTAAATTTAGCCCTTGAAATTAGGAGTTACAACCTTCCATTCTCCCATTTTTCAAGAATAGGTTTTATTTAAGTGAATCTATTCGCCCATTTTCAAGAATAGGTTTTATTTAAGTGAATCCTATGGGCCAAATACCATATTTATAAAATAGGTATGGTAAACTAATAAAAATATAAATAAATGAGAAGTATGGTAAATAAATAAAACATTTTTTATATTTACTCCATAAGTCACTTTATATACAGGCAAGGGTGTAAACAAATAAAAATATAAGTAAAGTGGAGGTATGGTAAATAAATAAAAATATAAGTAAACTAGACGTATGGTAAATAAATAAAACCTCTTTTTATATTTAGTCCATAACCCTCGTTCTATTTATGAAGGCTCAAGAAAGAGGTTTTATTTAAGTTAATCCTATGGGCCAAATACCATATCTGTAAAAGAGGTATGGTAAATTAATAAAAATACAAATAAATGAGAGGTATAGTAAACAAATAAAACATTTTTTTATATTTACTCCATAAGTCACCTTATATTTACGAACACTCAAAAATGCATTATATTTAGGTAAAACCTATGGGCAAAATAATATGGGACAAATACCATGGACTAGATTGTTATTAATACCATGCAAAAAAACATTATTAACCCTAATATTAGTATTAATAAAAATAAAAATGGCACATGGTATTGACCCACGGTATTCACCAAAATGGCACATGGTATTGACCCATGGTCTTCACCTGGAATGTAGCCTATTTAAATGGGGGGGAATTAAACTAGCATAGATCCATCTTTACTCTGGATCTACTAACCTCGAGAGGTATCAAATATCGTGATATGAAAACTAGCATAGAGTGAAAAAATATTTGATCCTCTTGGGGCTTCGTGGATCAAGAATGAATGTTGTAATTTAATGTAGGTTAAACATTTTAGCTTGGTTAAATTAAAAAATAAAATAAAAATCAACTATTAATTTTATTGATTTTTATAAATTACTAATAGTAATTTTTAAGCTCCAGGTTTATGATAACCCATGGTATTGACCCATGGTATTCATGTGAGAATAGACTATTTAAAGGGGAAATTCTATCGTAGATCCATCTTAATTCTGGATCTACCAAGTGCTCAGAGGGATAAATAGATTTTATCCCCCTAAGAGTGGTAGATGTGGAGTTAGTGGATATAGGTTGGGTTTTTTGATAATGAAGACATTAAATAGACTTCGGAAATTATATTGTAAAAAATTCTTAAGGTGAATGGTTAAAGCATAGACATTAGACAAGTATATTTGTATACTTCTGTTTTAAACTGAAACAAATCCAGGGCTAAAAGGAATGGATTGATTGCACTAGTCATCCCTCTATAACTTTTCAACATATGCTGGAGTAAACAGATTGTAATTTGGGTAATTTTTCTAATTACAAACGGGAACATACTTGTGTATTGGCAGGGTGGTTACGAGGTCCCTAGAAGTGGAGTAAACATATCGTAATTTGGGTAATTTTTGTAATTGCAAACAGGAACATAGAAGTGATGAATTTGAATTTTTCTTGGTTTTATATATAGTATTAGGTTTTTTCTCATGCTTTCTGTGAATGGCACGGGTGAATTTTATTTTACACCCACTAGATTATCGATATGTAATTTCGGCAATTTTGATTCAAAAGATATTTTAAAGAAATGCAATGATTTCATTTGTGTGTTCAATAAACACAAGATTTTATAATTGAGTAAAATATTCACCATGCCTGGTGAGAGATTCGCCAAAAAATTATATACATATCATATTATTGGTAAAATCGCCTTCCATTTTTCCTATATACCATGGAGATTCGCCCATTTATTATAAATGTAAATTTAGGGGGGGTTCTTAAAATTTTCCCTAGTAACCAACATGAAAGTAGAGGCGATAGCTCTATGGGGATTATTATGGTTTGTAAATTTCTTAAACATGCCTACACTGAAAATATATGGGGAATCACAAGCCATTATTAACCATGTGTTGGGAAAATCATTCAACAACAATCACACCTACATGGATGGCTTCGGGACATTTGGCATCTCATGACCACCTTTCAAGATATTTCTATACAACACATCCACCGCATTCACAACTCCACTGCGGATGCTTTATCCAAACTTGGCCTTATGGCTCCACAAGATGGTTTTCAAATATTGTTGGAGATTAACAATATCACACATGGCGCGAGCTTGCTCCCACTCCCATGATTGGAGATCTCATTAGCTTCGTGTCTTTCTCAGCAGAATCAAAGTTCTTTGATGCAACCTTAGCTGCACATACCTATATTATGCAAACAACATTGCATGCCATAACAGGTGTGTCACTAGAATTCCAAAGTATTCCTTACTTAGGAAAATTTCTCTTACATTAAGGTTTTAGGCTTCTTAATTAAACTTCATGAAAAAACGTTTCATATGACTAACCCAAAGTCTAAACTTTAATAACTCTTTGGTTAATTTCACCTCCCTGCTTATTAACCATACCTTGGTCTTAGATTTTGGTTAATTCTTATTAACCTGAATTCACCAATCTCGCTTATTTCTATTATAACTCTCGTATAATAGAAATATTACATAAACCACTTCAACCTTACCTTTCCGCTATTACACGAACATTTTCACATTTATCGATGCTCCCTTTATCGCGTTTAACCTCCACCATCGATTTCACTCCTTTAGATCAACAACTATCATGTGATCTCCAACCTTAACCCATTCAATCACCGAAACTCAAAGAAGTTAAATTTCTTTGAAGAACTCACCGGTTCCACCCGAAATGTTAACCTACGTGCAATTTTTCATGTGATTACCATCCAATTAGTCATCAAATGAATTCTCATGATTATCAAAACTCAACGAGGTTTTAACCTTGTTGTATAAAACCTCATTGCGTCTGTTTCCTTAATTAAGATCCATGCTTGATTGCACGTGATATCTGTCCAATCAATCACCCAATGGACGATTGTGATCTATCTGGACTTCAACGAGATTTAGTCATTCACCATAACTTTCTCAGGTTTGTTTTTTAATTACCACTTACGGATTTTAGACTACACGAGAAACAACTTTCCACTTACAAAAACGGCTCCGTCCTTATGCTAACACATGGATTAATCATCACCACTCAACTTCTTACTTTATTCTACGTGACTTAATCTTGTTTGTCTATCTCCATCATTCTCATTCGTCGATCTGTCTAATCTAATGACTGTGCTTTGCTACTATGATCTTCTGTTCTTTACTGTGTAATAGTCCATTTGCTTGTGTTTTCACCTATGTCTTTATTCTCACCTTCTAGTCTTCAATTATTTTGATCCAATCTTCAACTTCGTTCTTTATTCCTTCGCACATTTATGATTCCGCTGCGTAAATCCTTAGGTTTAAAGAACCTTACAATAGACCTTCACTGTAACGTTAAAGGTTTCCCTCAGCACTATCTGCATGTAAACCCGATACACTCGTTCCTACACTTGATCTCTAGTTCTACACACCTGCAACCCTATGTTATGCAGAATTACTTCTAGTTCACACACAATCTATAATTCCATTAATCAACACACATCACACACTCAGGAATCAAAATCTCTCTATATATATAAACAAATAATTACATCATGAGTCTCTGTCTCTCTCTAGCCTGATTTTCTTATCAGTGGCCTTTTCCCTTTCCTACTTGTAGGCTTACAATCAAACCTATCTAACTCTCGGGCTAATTCCTAGCTAGCTAACCCCCTTATATGCCTTTTAGGCTTACATCTATACAAAAGGATTCTATAACCAATTCCTGGTTTAGATCCATAACCTTCTCAACAAAATCCTAAAATCTCTTCTTAATCTCTAAGGATCCTCTCTAATCCACAAAATCATGAAATAATTCCTAATCTAATCTTTACAATTGATTCCCAAATCTCTCAATCCCTATGAAATCTCAAATATCCTAATTCTCTCATGTTCCCCTTCATTCGAGAACATTTACAATATGCCTCTCAATACTTAATTATATCACATTCTCATAAAATCACTCAAAAACATTGAAATTACATTAATTTGATGCATAGGAAACCAACTTCCTTAAAACACAAGACCCCCTATGTCTACTAAAATACAATGATATTTCTAACCCGAATTCTCCTACATTAGACTCCCAAGGTTGAAAATATTTGTGATCTCCTAATCATGTGTTCTCATGTGTTAATAGAAAAAACCTCCAGGGTCCCAAACTTTAGTTTGTAACTACCCAAATGCCTTGCACCTTTGCTATTTCTGTATGTTTGTTGTCTTATGGTCCATCTTCCTCTCTTCAATCAGTTTCAAATTCTGATTGATCACTCCTCCTGCTATCATTTTCCTCAACCTAGATTATTTCATCATCAACTGCCATAATTCTTCAATCTCCATCTCCAGCACATCCTTGAGCTAGTAACAATCTTGCTTTTATTACTCTTCCACTTGTTGTTGTACTTTGTCCACTCATCTTCAACGTGTTGTTTACTTTCTTTATCTTTTTTACTTCAGCTTTTGTTATTACTCTTGAGATTTCTCCAGGCACTTTTGTAGATATTGCTTCCACCTAAACTTCCTGAATATCATTGAAGATATCTCACTCTGGAACATCTATTTTTTGCTCCTTGTCTACAAATTCACTTTCTTATGATTTAGTGTTTCTTTCCATGGGCTAAGTACTATCATGGAATCTTCCTTTTCCTCCTTCATATCCTTAACAAAAAATTCTTCTGATTGCCTACTAGTCTCCTCATTAACCAAATGTGCATGTGCTCCCCACTGGTTGTCCTCATGAGACAACAGAGTCTCATTCTCCATCAGAATGCAGTTATGATCTTGCCTCTTTGAAATGTCTTTGTACATCTCCTTCATCTTCATGTCAACTTCAAGTGACTTCCTATCACCCGATTCTCCTTTATCCATATCACAATGTATGTGTTTAACTTCATCTATTTGGTCTTGATGCTGATCTTGTCCTCTATTAAGCAGTGCATCTATACACGTCTTCTGTACAGTTCAAAACTCTCTTCTTCTGAGAAGTATTCATCATCATATATGGGCTTACAATCTTCTTCAATTTCCATGATACCTGTAGAATATTTTCCCTCTTTATCTACTTCAAAACCATCCTGCTTTCAACAATCATGAGAAACACGACATCCTTTTACTAGCACCATTTCTAATATATCATTACACGTGAGACATTTATTGGATTTCTCATCTTCCTTAACCTGTATAATAGTTTTCAATAACTTTTCTTCATTTGGTAAATCTACAACCACACACAAAATGTCATAAATAAAAATATTAGGCTTGTCGGCCTTAGTTATCATCATATCCATTTATTGATCTGAACTCTTCAAAGAGCTCATGAGACTTCCTGCAAGTCTCTCTTCCTCCTTGTTCTCGAAGCAACTTATAAGATCCTCAATAGATCTCTTCTCAACATCATCTGCTTCAATGATGTCTTCCTGCTCTTGTCCACTGTAGTGAACTTCTTCATTTGCATTCAGTTCTGATTTTACAACCTGAACACTTACTCTTTGGTTTTCTAGCCTTTTCTCCAAAAGACTTAACTCATGCCATAAATTTTCCATCTGACTTGGCATTCCTCCTAAAAGCTCTGTACAATCCTCACTATCTTCTTCTTTGTCACAAGTATAATTTCTTGGTGACACTACTTCTTCATTCTCGATCAGATTAAAATTTTGACCCTCCATCTCTGTGATAGTTTTAGATGTCTATCCATCACTCTTCCTTTGGCCATCTAAAAAAAATAATTTCTCTTTTCCCTTACCAATAATAAACTTTATCATAATATATAACTGTCTCATCTCTACTGGAGATATTTCCTTAACTAAGTAAGGAATATATGAACTCCTTCTACTGTAATAACTCAACTTGATCTTCATTTGAAAGACTATCATCATCATACTTTGCTTGGCAATTTTTAGTTTCACTCAAGAGAGTTCCAAATGATGGTTTGTCTTCTACAATACCTACATTCGCACACAACTTGTCAATTTGAAAACCACCAGACGTCATGATCTCACTTGATGATTCAATCACCAAGTCCTCTTGTTATTCCCAGTACTTTACATGACTCAGAAACATTTTGATGGTCTTCTCTTCAATCTCATCAAGTCCTTCACTTGGTTGCTTGAGATCCTTCGCTACTTCTTCTTGCTTTTTGCCATCACCATGAGTCAAACTTCCTCTGCTTTCAGTCTTTGCAATATGCTGAAAAGTAAAACTTTTTCCCCACTGTATACAGGCATTTACATGAGACCTATCTATCCCATCCTCTTTCAAAACATAATTTAGATTCTGCCTTTCTTTTTCCTTCTTTATGACAATATCAACAAATTGTCCTTTTTCACATGTTTCACCTACAAACATACACAAATTATCAGATTTAAAATCATGTGTCCTTTTGGTCTCACTTGAAGTTTCAGTGTTCAAGTCTTCATCTCCACCCAGAACTTCACCCTGTTCTACTTCACAAATGGAAACTTCCATCTCCAACTCAGCTTCTCTGAGTTCTTCCACCAACCACTTCACTTGACTCTATTGTAGCCTCCTTTGTAACTTATGCCATTTCAATACCTTTTTCCTCAACACCCAACCTTATCATTGGTTTTCCTCTAGTATCATCC
Source organism: Pinus taeda (assembly GCA_000404065.3). Taxonomy (NCBI): domain Eukaryota; kingdom Viridiplantae; phylum Streptophyta; class Pinopsida; order Pinales; family Pinaceae; genus Pinus; species Pinus taeda. The sequence goes on along the minus strand of APFE031758100.1, from coordinate 8,172 downwards.
TTAATACATTGAGTTGTTCTTTTAACTCAACAAACTCCTTCTCAATCTCCTCTTGACTCATCCTCTTTCCATTTGCCTTGGCATCCTCCTTCTTCACTATTATTCCGTTGTGGTCTTCCTCAAAACCTCTACTATGACTATCAGTAGTCATCTTCTTCTCCATCTCTATGAGTTCTTCACTCACTCACTATGAGCTACACAAGTCTATGCAACAACAAGTCCTCACTACTGCATGATACCTCACTAAGCTTCTCTCCTCTAAGCTCAGTCTTTTGGCATCTTTCTGGTTGCCTCTTTTGGAACCATATGAGCACTCCATGCTCTAGACTTCAACTCATCTGCACTTTTGAGAACAAAAATATCCTCTTGTATTTAAAACACAAATGAAATAATAGGTTCTACCACTCTCTCTCAGAAACCCTTACTGGCTTCCTTCATCACTGCTCTTCAGGCTATGATCTTCTTACTGAGATGCTTCACTAATTATTGTTACCTGCATATCAATGATATCTAAATAAAGAGCATTCCAAGCTTTCAAAAGCTTGCTGCTGCCAAATTTCTATGGGCACTTTAAAATTCTTTTGCTCAACTTCCTTCTGAGAACACTCTTGTCCTCTCTGTCCAACCTTCAGTCGAATTCTTTACGTTCACTGCCACTTTCTTTTTCTAGTCTTTCATTCACTTTTTTCTTTAGAACACATACAACTTTCCTTGTCTATCTACTTCTCTCAATCTTTACTCTGTCTTTAACCTGCATAACTCAAACTAGAGTTAAACAAAACAATACCTGTATGATTTCACAAGCAGTCTCCATCCACTCTTCACATTTGAGTGAACCTCCATTTTCCTCAAGAAAACAGACATCATTGATCTTTCTTTATGTTTCTGCAATCTCCTCTTAATATTATCACTTACTCTCATCTTATGTTATGAATTCTACTTATCAGATTCAAATAACATGATCTCCTCTTCCTTTCACAATCACAATTGAATTCTACTTATCAGATTCAAATAAAATGATCTCCTCTTCCTTTCGCAATCAAACTTGCATTCTACACAATTATGCTTTAATTAAAAAGAGATTTAACCAGCTCTGATACCAAATGATGCAGCCTTAGCTGCAGATACCCACATTATGCAAACAACGTTCCATTCCGTACTAGGTGTGTCCCTGGAATTCCAAAGTATTCCTTACTTAGGAAAATTTCTCTTACATTAAGGTTTTAGGATTCTTAATTAAACTTCATTCAGAAACGTTTCACATGACTAACCCAGAGTCTAAATATTAATAACTCTTTTATTAATTTCACCTCCATGCTTATTAACCATACCTTGGCCTTAGACTTTGGTTAATTCTTATTAACCCGAATTCACCAATCCCGCTTATTTCTATTATAACTCTTGTATAATAGAAATATTACATAAGCCACTTCAACTTTACCTTTCCGCCATCCACAGACTTTTGCACATTTATTGATACTCCCTTTATTGCGTTCAACCTTCACCATCAATTTCAATCCTTCAGATCAACAACTATCACGTGATCTCCAACCTTAACCCATTCACTCGCTGGAACTCAAAGAAGTTAAATTTATTTGAATAACTCATCAGGTCCACTTGAAATGTTAACCTGTGTGCACTTTTCCATGTGATTACCGTCTGATTAGTCACTGAATGAATGGTCACGATTATTGGAACTCAATGAGGTTTTAACCTTGCTGTATAAACCCTCATCGCATATGTTTCCTGAATTAAGGTCTGCGCTTGTTTGCATGCAATATTTGTCCGATCAATCACCCAACAGATGGTTGTGATCTATTTAGACTTCAACTTGATTTAGTCACAGTTCATAACTTTCTCGGGTCTGTTTTTTAATTACCGGTTACGACTTTTAGACCACACGAGAAACAACCTTCTTCTTACAAAAACCATTATGTCCTTCTCCTAACACGTGGCTTAATATTCAACTCTCAACTTCTTACTTTATTCTACACGACTTAATCTTGGTTTTCTATCTACATCACTCCCATTTGTTGATCTGTCTGATCCCACAATTGTGCTTTGCTGCTACACTCTTATGTTCTTTACTGTGTAATAGTCCATTTGTTCGGGTTTTCACTTATGTCTTTGTTCTTGCCTTCCGATCTTCAATTATTCTAATCCAATCTTCAACTTCGTTCTTTATTCCTTCACACCTTTACACTTCCACTGTGTAACTCCTTAGGTTTAAATAACCTTACAATATACCTTCACTGTAACATTAAATGTTTCCTCCAACACTGTCTGTGTGTAAACCCAATACACTCTTTCCTACACTTGATCTCTAGTTCTGCAGACCTGCAACGTTATGTTATGTAGAATTACTTCTAATTCACACATAGTCTATAATTCCATCGATCAACACATATAACACACTCAGGAATCAAAATCTCTATGTATATATAAACAAATAATTACATTATGAGTCTTTGTCTCTCTCTGGCCTGATTTTCTTATCAGTGGCTTTTTCCCTTTCCTCCACGTAGGCTTACAATCAAACCTATCTAACTCTCAAACTAATTCGTAGCTATCTAGCCCCCTTCTACACCTTTTAGGCTTACGTTTATACAAAAGGATTCTATAACCAATTCCTGGTTTAGATCCATAACCTTCTCAACAAAATCCTAAAATCTCTTCTTAATCTCTAAGGATCCTCTCTAATCCACAAAATCATGAACTAATTCTTAATCTAAGCATTACAATTGATTCCCAAATCTCTCAATCCCTATGAATTCTCGAATATCCTAATTCTTTCATGTTCCCCTTCATTCAAGAACATTTACAGTATGCCTCTCAATACTTAATTAGATCCTATTCTCATAAAATCACTCAAAAACATTGAAATTACATTAGTTTGATGGATAGGAAACCAACTTCCTTAAAACACGATACCCCCTATGTCTACTAAAATACAATGATATTTCTAAGCCGAATGCTCTTGCATCATTCTCTATGCTACATGGAAAATTTTAGGGGCTAATATTTGCAGGTGGGCTAATTTTCCATGATTTTTCAAAAAACAGGGTTCACCAATTTCCATTTTTTTTAAATAATTCGCCCACATTTTATAGTATAAAATTATATTCCTTAAAAATCACCAAAAATTTATACAGACTAATATATATTATTAGACATATAAATATTTTTATAAAAATATTGCCAAATATTTTACAAACTACATATTAGAGACTAGGTAAGAATTTACCAATGTTTCTACACTTTAAGATAAACTTCCATCCTTGAAATTTTCCTTTCTATGCTGCACTATTTTGATTCTCCTACTACATATTTTTACCCTGAATGATATGTATTTGGGTCTCTAATTTCCTGTTTTGTCCTCTCACTATGATGCTTAAATTGTTACTATACATGAATACACATGTGTGATCACTGTTATGCTATTCCACACCAAGGTGGATCATTTTGACATTTTAGCTATATATAGCATTGGGCTCATTTTTTGGATAATCATATACCCCAAATATTTTGAAAGATGTAATAATTTTATTTTACGTTAATAACTATTGGAAAGGCGGAGGAGACAAAGCATGAATTCACACATAAAGCACGAGCTACTGCTCTTCTATTGATCACACAGAACATGATGCTTATAATGAACCCGATGAAAGGTATTTATCATTTTCCAACTAGCTACTCGCCTTGACATGCAACCACATGAAACCACACACTAAAAGTCATATATCACTTAAATCAACTTGACACAACACTCAAATACTCAATCACTCAATCACTGAGTTAACTAACTCTCTATGTTTAGTCAACTCCTCATGCACGAGTAATTATCTTATTTTAACACTCCCCCTTAATTACAACTTCTAAACTAAAACATGACTCATGACAACTAAAACATGCTTGCTAGTCTATGTCTCAGCTAGGCTTACACCACCCAAGTTTCTTCTATGAAATTCAAACACATCTCGTGTTAATGACTTAGTAAATATATCAGCTAATTGATCATTATATTTACAAGGCTTCAAGTGAACTTCTCCATTGCTCACAAGTTCTTTAATAAAGTGATATCTAGTATCAGTATGCTTTCTCTTTTAATGAAACACACTATTATTGGATATTCTAATCGTTGAGGTGTTGTCACAGTAAATTGTTGTTGATCCTTGTTGTTTCTGTGTGAGTGCATCAAATACTCTTCCTAACCAGACTGCTTGACATGTTGCTGATGTTGCTGCTACATATTCTGCTTCTGCTGACGAAAGTGTCACAATGGGTTGCTTCTTAGATGCCCATGAAATCACACCTGAATCAAGGTGGAACACAAAACTAGAAGTGCTCTTCCTATCATCCAAACTACCTACAAAATCATTGTCTGTGTACCCAATCAAATCTTTCTTTTTTGTGCTTGCCTACGTTATGCGACAATGTCTAGTTCCTGATATGTATCTCAGAATTCCTTTTCCTGCACTCCAATGTGTGTCTTTTGGAGTCTCCATAAATATGGAAATCAAACTCGCTCCTTGCATGATATCCGGTCTTGTAGATGTGAGATACATGAGGTTACCAACCAATCTTTTGAATAAAGTTGGATTGACATATGATCCTTCATCATCCTTGTCAAACTTTGTACGTGTTGCAACTAGTGTACGAACAGGTTTGAAATTTTCCATCCTCAATATTTTCAACAAATCTTTGGCATATTTATTTTGACAAATAAAAATTCCTTTTTCAGATTTCTCAACTTCTGTGCCAAGAAAATATTTCATGAGACCAAGATCTGACATCTCAAATTCTTTTATCATGGCTGCTTTAAATCTATCTATCACAAAATCACCTGTAAAAATCACGTCACCAACATATAAGCAAACAATCAAAATCTTTCCATGCTCATTTACCTTTGTATATAAGGTAGGCTCAATGTTACTTTTCCAAAGTCCATTCTTAATCATGTAGCTGTCGATTTTGCTATACCAAGCTTTAGGTTCTTTCTTAAGTCCATAGAGTGCTTTTTTCAACCTGTAAACTTTATCTTCATTAAGTTCAGCTTCATATCCTAGAGGTTGTTGCACATAAATTTCTTCTTTTAAAATTCCATTCAAGATGGTTGATTTCAAATCCATCTGATATACTTTCCACTTTTTCTGAGCTGTTGTGGGTAGAACTACTCTTACAGTATCCAATCTAGCTACTAGAGCAAACGTTTCTCCAAAATATATTCCCAATTGCTGCGAGAATCCTTTTGCCACAAGTCTAGCTTTAAATCTATCAATTTCACCTTTCTCATTCAACTTTGTCTTGTACACCCACTTCACACCAATGAGATTTTTGTCGTCTGGTAAATCAACCAAATCCCATGTATCATTCTTTTCAATAGCTTCAATTTCTTTGTCAATGGCTTGCACCCAATTTTCATCTCTGGTTTCTTCCTCAAATGACGAAGGTTGGAATGAAAACAATGCAAAATTTGAACTAACATCGAAAGCATCATAAATATCGTTCAAACTTCTCATCTTTCTCTTACCATATCTTGAATCATCATTTGATTGATTGCTAAGAGAATCTCGATCTGTTGATCTGTTTGAAGATTCATGCTGCTCTAAAAATCTTGGAGTCCTTGTTGGTGTGTCTCTGTTTGGTGTCTTCACCTGTGATTCTTTCTGCTCCTTTTCTGCTACATCCTCTTCTTCCATCTATGACACTTGTGCATCAACTATTTTGTCGATACTACCATTGCATGACTCTTGTTGTTTGAACACAACATATCTGCTAATTATGGTCTTCTTTGTGACAGGGCTATAGAATTTGTAAGATTTTGATTGCTCATTATAACGAGTGAATATGCATTTTTCACTTTTATCATCCAATTTTCCTCTTCGCTCCTTAGGCACGTGTGCATAATCTACGCATCCAAATACTCTGAGATGAGATACACTGCAGTATATACCTAACCATGCTTGTTCTGGTACTCCATTCATCACACTCTTTGTAGGAGATCTATTGATCACATAAATAACACATGCAACTGCTTCTGCACAATACTCATTAGGCAAGTTTCTGCCTTTCAACATGCTTCTTACCATGTTCATAATTATCCTGTTATTTCTCTCTGCTACACCATTTTGTTGCGGTGTGTATCTAGTTGTAAACTGTCTTCTGATTCCATGTTGTTTGTAGTAATCATGGAATGCCTTTGAGTCATATTCTCCACCAGGATCTGACCTCAATACCTTGATCCTTTGATCACTTTGGTTCTTTGCTAAGGCTTTGAATTTTTTGAACTTTGCAAAAATTTCAGACTTCTTCTTCAAGAAGTAAACCCAAGTCTTTCTGTTGTAGTCATCAACGAAAGTGAGGAATTAAAAACTTCCACCAATCAACTATGTCCTCATAGGTCCACACAAGTCTGTATGCACTAGCTCAAGAGGTTCCTTTGCTCTATATGCAACTCCCTTTGGAAAACTTTCACGCTATTGCTTTCCCAAGGTGCAACACTCACAAGTACCAGTAGGTTCTTCGATAGGAGGTAATCCTTTGACCATATGTTTCTGCTGCAACAATCTTAAACCAAAATAGTGCAAGTGTCCAAATCGAAAGTTCCATAATCAATAATCATCAGAACATGAAACTGTAAAATAACTCACCCGACCAATGTAATTCATAATTAGATGAAAGAGTTTGTTCCTCATCATCTGCACCTTTTCTATAAGATGCTTGCTTGGGGGCTTGTCATATATAACACATTCTTTACCTTGAAAGATAACTATGCATACTTTCTATGTCAATTGACCAACACTTAGCAAATTATGTTTGAGACTAGGAACATAATATACCTCTAAGATTGTCTTCAGCTCCCCCTGCTTGGTCAGAATGTTGACCACTCTTTTTCCATCTACTTCCACAGTCTTGTTAGTCCCCAAGCTTACCTCTATTTTCACAGATTGATCAAAATTTGCAACAAAATCCTTGTTGCATGTCATATGGTTACTGCAACCACTGTCTAATAGCTACACACTAGCAGAAGGTTCATGCATGGTATGGAAAGCTAGGAACATAGAGGTAGTTCTTTCTGTAGAGACATTAGCTCTTTGGTTCCCTTGATCAGCTATCTTCTTCCTGCAATCATGAGCATAGTGACCAAATTTATTGCAATAATAACATCTCACCTTTGATTTGTCAACTCTTTGATTATTGTTGAAGCTTTTGTAGTTGCTTCCACTTTCATGTTCATGCTCTTCTCGACCATCTCCCTGACCACCATATCTTCTGCTTCGTCCTCTGCCTCTCGATCTACTTCTTCCTTGACCTGTATCTCTTGAAATAGAAACTTAACTTTTGAAAGCGGCCTCTAAAGTGGAATCCTTACTTCTATCTATCCTTGCCTCATGTGATAGAAGTGATCCCATCAGCTCATCAATTGTCAATGATGCCAAATCCTTGGCTTCTTTTATGGCTACTACCACAACATCAAATTTGGTAGACAAAGACCTAAGCACCTTCTCAACCATTGTTTGATCTTTAATATCTTCACCATAAATATTTAACTGCTATACGACAGTTATGACCCGATTCATGAAAAAATTGATGTCCTCTGTCTCCTTGATCTACGGAATTTCAAAATCTCTCCTAGTATTATGCAAATTAACAATATTTACTTTGGTCATACCTATAAACAATCTAAACTTTGAAACGGGAACTATAAACTCAAAACGGAAACTATGTCCAAAAAACCCCGTAAAAACATAAAAAACAGTGCTAAAAATGAAAAGTGTTGATGTTGGAATAACACCTTTTTTTTCTAGGGTAAATTTTCAACATATTTAAAAAATGGCAGTGAAAACCATTTTTTTGTGCAAAACATGTCTAAAAAGCACTCTCAAAACGAAAAGTGTTGATGTTCGAATAACACTTTTTTTCAATGGTAAATTTTCTGCAAAAAACACCGTCAAAATGAAAAGTATTGACGCTCAGATAACACTTTTTTTTTCAAGGGTAAAATTTCAACATTTTGAAATAATGGTGTAAAATATTTTATCATGACCCCGAAAAACATTAAAATTTCAAAAATAATAATGAAAACATAAAATAAAATAAAAGATAAAAAAATTAAAACAATGAAAAAACAAAAACCAAAAATAAGTTAAAAAATAACAAAACATAAATTAA
>APFE031758095.1:217918-270530 GCA_000404065.3 Pinus taeda | reverse complement strand
TTTCTGGTGTACATTCATAGTGTTGGGTGATCTAAGCTTTGCTTGAGGTGAAGAAGGGCTTCCTAGCTAGAGGATGATGTTGGGTCAGAACATATGGTTGTAATCCTCTTGCTACTTTCCATCTTAATAAAGCTATTCTAGTTTTCTTCCATATTCTTGTGTACTTGTTTATATATGCATTTACATCTGGTCCTATGTTATTTATGAATATAGATCTTTGTTTCTTCGATAGTAGTATGTTGTTGTGATTCCACAGGTTCTCTTTGAAGCTGGGCAGATGAAGAAGAAGCGACGAAGCTCTATCAAGAAGGAGAGGAAATCAAGCGCAAGACTAGGGTTGGTCTTCTTGGTTCTCCTCTTGTCTATTTCCATAAAAGAAAATGAAAGTATACTTTATTTGTTTGTTTCTAAGATAGCCACCCATCTTAGTGGGAATAGCAGCATCTGAATGGACACTATTCCCGGTAACAAAATCGTGACTCCACTAGGGAGCAACTAGATTGTTTGTTAGCCTATCTATCTTTGTTTCTTTTATAGCCTTATAGACGGAGCGTGAAGTCAAGCCAGCTAGCCTTCGAACTGCATTTGTTATACAAATGCAAAATAGATTAATTTTGCTTCAGTCTATATTCGGGTTTTGTTTATGAATTAAACAATAGATCTGCAAGCAATCTAATTGCCCTAAGTGGTGGCTATAGTAACCTCTTTAGATCACCCCTGTGTTTTACATACACTGAACATTACTTACTCAGCCTAAATCGCTGAACTGAATTGCAAATTGTGAGTAAAAACTTGTTTAAAGTCTTGCACTCGTACCATCGGACCCTGCCTTCAAGGTAGACTGTATGCATCGCACTTCTCGAGTGCAGTAGGTGCGCAGCATATTGGTTTGTGTAACAGGTGCGATGGTCAGGGAGGGTTAACTTTACCCTCAAACTGTAGTTTTTCTCACTATTTTCAATCCTATTCAAGAGTTTTGTTGTCTGTAGTCAGTGTATTTCTGTGAAAACCCCCTTCTCTTGCATTATTCTGCCTCCTTAGTGCAAATAATTGTAAGTGTTTTTTATGTATTGTGCGTCATTTTCAGTTCTCTTTTGCAAAAAGTAGCATAGTCGAACTGTCGTTTCTGGATCTGAAAGTGTCGTAGCTATCGTTTTCAGTTTTAGAAGACGATCCCATTGTTCTTGATAGTCGATTATACAGTTACTATTGCATGTGATTTGAATTAGTAGTTTTTAAAGTGTCGAAAAGCAATTTTCATTTCAAAATCGCAAAGTGTCTCTCTTACCTTCACGTCATTTTGAAAAAGAAATTTGTTGAGTATTGTCGCTTTAAAAGTAATTCAGATTTGCAATTAGCTTTCTTATCATCATTCATACATTAAGAAGGCTGAAAACAAATACATGCATGTGCATTTGCATTTTTACTGCTTGGTTTGATTTATGACTGTGCATTTAGCGTGTGCTCTGTGCTCTTTGCAGAAAGATTCTTAACTTTCTTTCCTTACTAGCTAGGATTTTCATTGCCGAAAGAAGATTAAAACATTTGTTTATCATCTTATACTGCATTTTAGGAATTAAATACACATCATGCGATGAACCTGAAAGGAAAATTGTTAAGCAAGATCAACTTAAAATAAATTTAATGAATCTAAAAATGCTTTGGAACTTAACGCACAACATCTAGAGGTCTAGGCTAGAGACGTATTTCGGCGTCGTAAAACCTGGTAACTGTTGTTTCAGTGTTGTTGGGTGATCCTCCCTCTGAGACGGCAATGCCAGTATGGACGTCTCCCATGTACTGTCGATATATATTGGGAACACAATAGGTTCATCTTTATCCTTAGAAGTGTGTTGCCGCCCTGTCGATCGATGCATTGAACACAGCATTCGAGAAGATTGACTTCGTACCATAAAAGTATTCTGCATTTTTGCGATTGTTTGGTAATCCTCTCTACTTAGATCTCTGAAGTCCATTTTGCTCCTTTTCAGACTCCTTAAAGGAAAAGGTCCTCTGAGCGCTTGTCACTTCAGGCTTAATAAAAATCGAAGGCGACTAGAGTCATCTTTTTTTTTTTCTCGACTCTTTAAAATTGAAAAAACAAGCTGTGTCAAAGTGTCTAAAATTCATTTAATTCGAAAAAACATTTTTCCCTTTTTATTTTGAGTTGATCAAGTAATCCGCAATCATGGAAGAAATTCAATCAAACCCCGTCGTTCGCGAAGACTTACGAGTCAACCGTCGTTGAATCTGGAAGTGAAACCATTCTAGACGAAGCGAACTCGTTTAACCAGATCAAAGTCCCCTAGGCTAGTTGGAGCAAGCACTCCAACATCCTCAGAGACTCCGGTTACTCCGAACATTTCTGGTATCCCTGCCTCTATAGAAGAAATTCCGCAACAGCAAAAGGACATTACAACTGATCCTAGTGTGACGATTAACACTTCTATTCCTGAACCGGCTCCATCTACAGCCGATTCGGAAGGTGTTACTCCCCAACCATCTACTGCTGCAAAACTTACATCTTCTTCGGTACCAGAAATATTTTACGGACCTAACGGTCTGCCTCTTCCTCCTGGATTGATTGCCATAGAAGAGATTTTGGAAGATCCTCCATCTAGCACTCCAACACAACTTGGAGCTGGGATCGCCCTGTATCCTTCTTCATCAAAAAATATTCACCCGCCCTCGGAAGTTCCTAAAGAATCGCTGAGAAATATTTTGGATAGGCTTAATATGTCTAAACAACCGTCAACATCAAGGACTGTGTCACCTGACACAGCAACAGCAGAAGCTCCTTCTGCTATTCTGATAATGTTCGACAGTGTGCCATCTGTCCCAACCAGCTTTCAGTTGCTGGATGGAGTCCATCCAGGGGCTATTTCGACAGTATGGATTGTTCCCATTTGTTCGTCCGGAATTATATCTGGAATCTCTTATGTTGAGTCTCAACAATTTGATCCGTCACAAGATCAATTTGGGCAAACTGGTCCCTAAAGGCAAATCATTCCTTTGAGTACTGGATTACTATTGTATGGAGGGCCTTATACCCTTTCATTGCCTTCCTCGGAAGGACAACCATGCGTGAGTTCACAACAAAATTTGGGTTATGCTGGAATCACAACTACCAGTTGGGTGCCAATCTTGTCTCAACAACCAAGAGTTGTATGCTCAATACAACAAAGTTTACCTATGACAAATATCCCCACTACGCTGGCTATTATGGCAGTATCTCAAGTACAAGCGTCACCAGTTGTATGCCAACCTCAAGTTTCACAGGTTGTAATGCAACAATCTCTTGTACCTCCAACACAACTGCAATCGCCAACTAGTGGAATAGCACAGGTTCAAATGGGGAACACCAATCCCCATCTTGGTAAAACAGTCAGTACTGGGCAACAGTCCATGGCTTCACAACCATGGCTGGTGCAATACCAACAACCACAATTCCAGCAGGCTTACCAAGGATACGAGCAACAAGTCTTTGCAAGTAATGGGCAACCGTATCAACCATATCATAATGGTTATGCCCATCAACCTTACCAAAGTTACCAACATCAAATGCATTATGTTGGTATGCAAAGACCGACTACTCAAACAATTCCGTCTTATCTTGGGTATGCTCAACCAAGGCTGAATCAACAGTTGCCTTTCATGGCAACATTAGAGTTACCGGATCTGAGTCGACTAACGAATGATCCAATTGCCTACACCCCTTGGTGGTCGACGATTCCGCATAAACTTCCGTCAGATATTCCTAAATTTAATGGGAATCCAGGCAAAGACACATCGAATCATGTGATGACCTTTCATTTATGGTGTTCATCAAACACTCTCAATGATGATTCAATTCGGCTTCGCCTCTTTCAGCACACGCTAACTGGTCCAGCAGCAAAGTGGTATATCGAACTACCTAGAGCTTCGTTTGATAACTTCAGTACCCGAGCCACGATATTTTTAACCCATTTTCAGTTACCTATAAGATACGAAACAGGAACTGAGCTACTTACCAATTTCAAACAAACGACAACCACTCACATATCCGATCATATTCATGAGTGGCGACGTCGTCGTAGAATGGTAAAAACATATGTTCCTGATCAGCTGTTGGCTGAATGGTTTATTAAGTCATTGTTACCTTCTATTACAGAAGATGTGGCAAAGGGAGGATTCGTCACTAAAGAGCAAGTTATTGCTCGTGCACAATATCTAGACTTGATCTATACTCAGTCTGGCACGCTCTACGATAAAATCCCTGATGCTCCTAGACCAGAATTTTCCATTCCTCCGCCTCCTAAATCAAACAAAGACTCTCATGTCGGCGATGGTGTGGTAGGTACGACAAGCACTAAAACCGCAAACGCTACATCGAAAAAGGCCCGCACGGTTTCGAGTCAAAATGAAAATGAGGAACTTCTAGCTCGGAAGTAAATGTCGTGTCGACAGAAAAAGGCAAAGAACCCAAGCGAGGCAAGAAGAAAAAGCAAGGGAAGAAGAAAAACCAGGAGGAAACATCTCCTAAAAAATCTTCTGCAAACCCTTCTGGGAATGGGAAACCAAAAAATCTATGCAGTATATGTGACGAGGATCACTGGACCAGGGAGTGTCCATATAAAGAAGAACTTAGAAAATTCTTCAAAAGTTCAAAAACCTCGGTTGTACTGACTGACCCGTTTCCAAACCCAGGAACAAATCTGGTTGCTAGCAAAAATGCTTCCCTGTCCCAAGTGCTAATGTTGTCAGTTTCAAAGCAACTGAATGATGCTCTAATATCGACAAGGAGTAAAGATTACAGGAATCCATAGATGTTGAACAATAAGGATAATGATCAACCTAGTAGTTCAACAACAACTTCAACCGAAGTCGTGCCACCCGTCATTCCTGAATTAACAATAAAACCGCCAAAGGCAGTAATACACAAATCGACGTTTAATCCTCGTGCCCGAGCGGCGTAACACTATAATATAGTGGAGGATTTAGCCCAATCGCCCTCCGCAATGTCGAATCTTGAGGTACTTCAAAATTGCCCCTCCCAAAAGCAGGCTTTATTATCAGCAATAGGTGGGATTGACCCAATGGATTCCAATCTTGTATCTTTTAATCACAAAGGATACAACCCTCAATTACCAGCTCAACTAGCTTTCCTCTTTCAAGTGAAAGCCCTCAACAAAATTGTTCATAGAACAATTATTGATGAGGGGGAATCCACATGTATCATGTCGATGAGTTGCTGGAAAACTCTAGGGTCTCCGTCCTTGTCACGATCATCAACGACATTGAAAGCATTTGATGGACGAACATACACCCCGTATGGGATACTAAGTAACTTGCAAGTCGAACTGGGGGACAAAATAGTAGAAATCGATGTTGAAGTCATCGACAGAAATCTTGATTACAACATCCTACTGGGAAGACCCTGGATATATGCCATGGCAGCCGTTGTGTCGACCTACTTTAGGAAAATTTCATTTCCTTCCCAAAGAGGAATTACAATCATCGACCAATAAACTTTTCTCCCCAACAGTTCGCAAGTTACGGGAAGCATTCTGATGATCCATGGAAGCCCTAACATGCTTCATAATATCGGAGTAGGCCTACTAAAATACCCTACGTTAATGGGAACTTTTACCCTACCACCTCCTACAAATTTGGCGGAAGTGGCTAATGTAGGAACCTGCAATATGATATCTTCCATTCAAAATATGTCAGAAAACGATATTAAAATGGATCATCCGCGAGTTTTGCCTCTAACCCCACTGGAAATATTATAGCAATCAACTTTTTCAGCATGGGAGGCAAACCCGTATCAACGCTCATCAAGCGTTTGGATAGATAGGTCTAAGGAATATGGCACCCCTTCAGATCCTTGGTCGCAAGTACACTCTACAGGCGAAGGAATCATTCAATCGATGATGATTGATGGGGCACCATGGGAAGATTACCACCATCGTTCCGATCTTCTGAATTGGAAAGAAGATAATTTCGGCAACCTACACCATCCTTCAGTATTTGACTTTCTGACAAATACTGTAAATATGGTGGATTCCGAGAGAAACCTATCCAATATCGAAGAGACTACTACCATAAATATCTCAACCAAAACAGAATTTGTAGAGAATATTCATGTTGGCAAATCTTGTTCTTCTTCAGAACTGGAAATATATAGCACTCTCTTTCGCGAGTTTAGAGATGTCTTTGCTTGGTCATATGATGAAATGCCAGGTATTGACCCTAGCATAGTTGAACACGAAATTAAGATGTACCCAGATGTCAAACCGGTACGACAACGACTGAGGCAGGTGCACCCCAAGAAAGTCGTTGCCATTAAGGCGGAAGTTGAAAAAATCCTCCATGCTGGTTTCATTTACCCCGTTCCTCTAACCGATTGGCTATCGAATATTGTTCCTGTGATGAAAAAACAAGGAACGATTAGAGTGTGCGTCGATTACAGGGATGTAAATCAAGCTTGTCCAAAAGACAACTACCCTACACCCTTTATCGACCAGATAATTGATGAGTGCGCTGGATGTGAAATCTTTTCATTTATGGATGGACTTTCCGGGCATAATCAAATAAATATCTGCCCACAAGACCAATCAAAGACTGCATTCATTTGTCCATGGGGCACATTTTCATATCGCAAGCTACCCTTTGGTTTGAAGAATGTAGGGGCAACCTTTCAGAGAGCAATGAACTATGCTTTCCATGACATCAAAAACATCGTTCAACCATATCTCGATGATCTCCCAGCTCATTCGTGAAAGCAGACTGATCATCTGCGCCATTTGAGAGTGATATTTCTACGTTGCCGACACTACAAGATACAACGCAATCTGCACAAATGTGTGTTTTGTGTCAGTTTTGGTCATTCACTTGGCTTCGTAGTCTCAAAAGATGGGATTCGTCTCAACCCTTGCAAGGTTCATGCAATCATCGATTTGCCTCCACCTTCAAACTTGCTTCAGCTTCAGAAACTCCAAGGGAAAGCAAATTTCCTCAGGAGGTTCATTCCAAATTACGCCGAACTAGCTAAAGGTTATACTCGTCTATTGAAAAAGGAAGTACCCTTCGTTTGGGACCAGGTCGCGCAAGCCTCCTTTGATGCTTTAAAGGAATCTCTAATTCTAGCATCATTAATGTATGCTCCTGATTATCAAAAAGACTTTAACATGTATCTGGCTGCAACAGATACGACCATAGCAATGGTTTTAGTTCAAGAAGACAATGTAATTGAACATCCTATATATTATTTAAGCTGAAATTTAAATGATACGGAAATGAAATACTCCTACGTTGGAAAGCTCGCCCTCGCAGCTGTTCAAGCAATACAGAGATTTCGACACTACGTCCTCTTCAGGAAAACTACCATTTTATCAGATTGCAAACCCATGACTTATATATTGTCGCGACAGTTGTTGGGGGGCAAATATTCAAAATAGATAGCAATTCTACAAGATTTTGATTTGGAATTAAAAAAATCCAAATCAAAGAAAGCCCTGGTATTCGCGGAGTTACTATGCGATCTCCCATCGTCGTCCAACGATGCAACATCCGAAGAAGCAATCGTGGATGAAAATTTGTTTCTGATATCTTCAAGTGATCTGTGGTACGAAGATATAATCATTTATCTCCAGCCACAAACATATAGGTCTAATACCTCACGCTCCGAACAACGACGTATTCGATACCAAGCAAAATACTACATGATCGTTAGTGATACTCTTTACCATCGTGGTATCGATACAGTTCTGCGGAGGTTCCTCACCTATGAGGAGGCTGAAAAAGTCCTGAATGACTGTCATACAGGCGCATGTGGGGGGCATCAATCTGGTTATGCTACGTCACAAAAAATTTTGCAAGCAGGATACTTTTGGCCAACAATGTTCAAAGATTTCATAACCGCAATTAGAAGTTGCCATGCTTGCCAAATTTTCGATAGCAAAACCAGAAAACCACTCGCACCGCTGCAACCAGTAGTAGTTGTTGGGCCATTCGGCAAATGGGGCATATATTTCATGACATGTAACCCCACCTCGACCGGGGGGAATGGGTACATCATAGTCGCGGTAGACTATTTTACCAAATGGGCCGAGGCGATGCCTACATTAAACAACAACGGAAAAATAGCTGCTCTTTTCTTTTTTCAATCACGTAGTCTCCAAATTCGGCATTCCACAGGCCATAGTCATAGATCATGGATCGCATTTTCGCAATCACATGATGGTTGAGTTGGCTGCCAAATTAGGACTGTCCCACGATAGCTCTACTCCGTACTATCCACAAGCTAACGGACAAGTTGAGGAAATCAACAAAGTCCTAAAGTGCATGCTTCAAAGGATGATCGAAGTCCACAAACGGGATTGGCACCTAATCCTGTACTCAACCTTGTGGGCATACCGGACATCGGTAAGAAATGCAACGAGGTTCACACTTTTTCAATTGGTGTACGATCTCGAAGCAATCTTACCGGTTCAATGTGAAATCTCATCCCTCAAACTCGTAGTCGACCTTCTCCCTGCAACCTCAGAAGAAGAGGCTCGTTTCTTGGAACTAATCCAATTGGATGAAACCTGTCATCATGCAGCTTCGGCTAACGAAGCGAGTCAAAGCACAGTTCGACAAGAATGTCAAACCTCGCATCTTCTCAGAAGGTGACCTGGTCTTACTTTACGACCAGGAATCCGATAAGTTGGGAGCAGGGAAATTCAAATCATTATGGATGGGTCCCTATATTGTTAAGTGAGTATTAGCAAAAGGAGCCTACAATTTGATGGACTATGATGGGATTCCATTGGCGCAACCTCGCAATGGGTTGTACCTCAAGCGTTACTATGCTTGATTTCACATAGTAATCCTCATGCTTTTGTTACATTTTTGCTTTCACCAAGAGCATTTAGTTTGGTTAAGTAATCCACTTTTTGCATTTGTTGCAGATATCAAACCTACTGAAATCATTCGTTGGATATGCCGACGGAGCAAGTCGTAGTTCGCGGAACCTGTCTTCTGCGGCATGGGCCATTTTTAATCTCAGCGGCGAGTTAGTAAGTTTCAGAGGAGTGTGTATTGGTCGGTCTATGAAAAATATCGTTGAGTACAGTGCATTTATAGAACTCCTTTATGATGCCATCACACATGGCACATGCTGACTTGTCGTCAGGCTAGACTCACAGTTCATTCTACAACTCACCGGCATCTATTCTGTACGAAATCCAGTTATCTATCGCATGTTCCTAAGGGTCAAAATTTTGGAAAGACAGTTCGATCTCATCCAATATCAACATATTTCCAGAAGTTTAAACACATTAACGAACTCATTGGAAAATTATGTGTTAGATAGACATTTGCGACATTTATAAAAAGAAGCATCACATCAATATATGCAGCAGGATCATGTAACTTAACCAAAATAAAGCTCTGAAATTCAAAAATATATTTCATAACTATTTATAGTCTATACATAATGTTTTGTAACCAAGACAAAATCGATCAAATGACCCAAAACTCAAAATTCTAGGGGGCACCCTAGTCTAATGACGCTGGTGATAACAAGTCACCGCTTGTGCAATCATGCGTAAAAGCCTAGTCCATCGACTCGGCACTCTAGTAGTATGTCATTGCAACCGCATAGGTAGCTCATCGGTCCTCACATCCAGGATACCAAGGGTGAGACCTTCGATCTGGTCCTGTAGTGTTGAAAGAGTCTCGACCACATCAAGGTCGCGAAGGATAGCCCTCCCAACAGCCTCTCCTGCTGGAGCAGCCAGTGGGTCTCTGCGACGTCCTGCCGGTCGAACTCGTCCAATGTCTGCATGAGCACATGAGTTTTGATTAGTCTTGATCAAAAAACATAAGAACATTATAAATAACAATGAACAGAGATATGGTCAGAAGAATTACCCATAACACCCCACTGCTTGCCAACCGGCAGCACCAAATCCGGATCACCCCGGAAATCCATACCAGCATATGGGAACCTGGCATAAACCATCTCCTGAAGATCGAACCACTCGAAGAAGGTCTCAGAAAAATAAATCTGGGGTTGGCCAACGTGCCGAGACATGAGGTCAACCCATCTCTGCATTCGCGGTTCAGTCGGTGGAGGTAGGCCAAGTGAAATGTACTGCGGCTGCATCAGTGGGATTCTCTCCAAGGCGAAAGTAGTCAAAATAGAACCATAACCAAAGTTCTTGGATCTTCCACTTTTCACCTTGGTCAATTATTCTTTCATCACAGAGAGTACTGCATCACACCAATTGAACACCCTCGATTCAAGGCATTCCAAAGCATACTGCATGTAAGACCTGTTGGCTATGTGAAGAGCAGAACTACCAGCCAATCTAGCAAAAGTGAACAGAATGGTCCGCAAGGACCGGTCAGTGACATCTCGAATATTGATCTTATCGTCCGTACTCGACTAAGATCCCTCTCTGCAATGCCAGCGAATGTACTCCCTCACGAACTCACCCCCACGGGCGGAGCCTGATAATGAGAGAGGGGCACCATGCCTCGATAAACCGGTCAGAAAATAGATGTCCACGACTGTCAAGGGGACCGATTTGCCCCTAATCTGGAACACATGGTTGATAGGATCCCAGGCATTGAGGAAATATTGCAACAAACTGATTTGTTGCCTCATGCTAGAGATACGGAAAAACTTCAACAAGCCACAGTTCCACAATGCAGCTATTGTGCCTAGATCATGTAAAGAAACAGCATCCTCTTCTTCATGCTCGCGTACTCGCCATGTAACAACCATTTTTCTCCAATGAATCTCTGAAAAACAAACAAGAGAAGAGTCAGGATCTTCATTTGGTAAAAAACAAGCAAAAATCCATGAGGAAACTGTGCAAAAACTTCCTCCCTGTGCCCATCGCACCCCAGCAAGTGTACTGGGAGCGATGCATATTGACTAGACAGTGGGAAGATCAGTATGCATCGCACCTTTCAATTAAGGAAGGGTACGATGGTCCCAGGGCAAGTTCTTCAAAATCCAAAGGCTCGGTAGAACAAGGAAACAAGCTCAGAATCCAAAGTGAAAGGCATGCAATTGAAGAGAACAAGTTTAGCTCCTACCTGGTCCAAACGACATCGAGAATCGTGCACAGAATCTCCCGGAATCCGCTGGTGAAAATCAGGGGGGAAAAGCACCTCCAGAGCTCCAACAAACCTAATTCAAATGAAATGGTAAAATGAGAGGTAAAAGTCACTTTTAATTTACCAAGCACGTAATTCAAGTAAAATACTATATTTCTTAACTCATTCATCAAGCATATGTTTTCATTTCTAATCGGTTTGATGAAGCAAATGAACAGGTAGTACAATCTTTGAAAGAACAAAATGCTAATGGTGAATCAAAGACTCAATGACCATCATTGCGAGCAATGTTACCGCAGGGTTCAAGTTCGTTAAAAAATAAACCCTCCACGAGCAGTTTTAGCACATAGTTCAAGCTCATTTAAAAATAAACATAAGTCATGAGCAAATGTTTCCCCCAGGTTTAAGCTCATAAAAAAATTAACCGGTAAATAACCATTGTGAATGCCTTATCGCCAGCTTTTGAGCCTTGGTCGTGTTCTCGCCATCACCTCCACTCTATTTTCAGCCAATCATTCACCCCCATATGATTGTTTACCCCTTCAAGGAACATCTGCAAAGAGTGATTCTATTAGCCATCCTTGTGACACTGCCATGATTGGAAAATTCCAAATCTTACCTGGAATCAGTTGCTACCCAAAACCATCACTCGTTCCTCGAAAAAAAGTCTTCTTTAAGCTCTTTTCAACTGACTCGGAAAATATGAAAAGATTGTCGAGTAATTGGCCTCTCCGGCTCATTAAAGTCATCGGAAGTGCTATCCCTCCTCTAGATTTTAATATTTTTGGACCTGAGGGATTATTACACAAAAAGATCAAGCGCTTGTTTTGTTTGGCTCGTTAAACTATCGAAAATTCATCCCTTTTGTATTATTTTATGCTTTTTCGAACTTAAGGGATTATATGACAAAAAAGAATCGTTGGAGTCTCCTTTTCGTTTCTTTCAGACTCTCTAAAATTGAAAGGGACCAAGTTATCTTTGTCGTTAAACTCGTTAAAACCAAATAGCGACAAACTCGTCTGCATGGACGAGAACGATTTTCACTGTTGCTAGGCTCGCTAAAATATAGCGACATGTTTGCCCGAAGGGCGGATTATAGAACAAGCATATGTTATCCTCCTCAAGCTTGACAAAAATAAAGAGGTACTAGTCAGCAATGACTGGGGAAAATTGGGAAAAAAAACTTGAAGAAACTTTATTGGTAGCAAGTCGCTCTTGAACATGACACTTTCCTTCTGCATCCATGTCGGGTTAGGTTGTTCCGTTCACTGGTCATCACCATTGGTCCATCACACCATCCATCTTTGGGGTTAAAGCTACCAATCCATCGTCAGTGTCGTCGATATGTTCAAGAGAAGTCATTCAAACAATTCACCTATGTCTCACCCACTGCAATACATTCATGCTCCATTCCTTCATGACCGCCACCCTGAACCCTATAATGTCAGATTGTTTTCACCTCCAAAATCATTTGCTTCATTCCGTGTTGTTGATTTGGGATTCATTAAGGCCCTCTTGCGACGGGTCGCTTCTTGTCGACATCAGCTCATTATCTAAGAAGTTGACTTAGGAACAACCCTTTCAGTACTTTGAATCTTGCATGCCTCAATGGCAAGTTTCTCACTTTCGGCGAGAGGTTTACATCAATGGCCTTCAACCGAGAGATTTTACGTGGTGTTCGATGCCAAGTCCTTTTTCACACCACTTGAATTATACTGTAGTACCTTGAGGATTGTCATTATTGGTGATTCCTCTCGTGCCTGTTAACATCTTACATCATTGGCTGGTAATTAGGTGATGTCTTTCCATGTTCAACTCCAGAACATTTTTCACATGGATCGACTTGTACTCCGAGTGAATATTGAACAAGTTTTGAAGACCCCGGATCTAGTTTCATCCATCCGGGCTGCGATATATTCAGGATTATAAAGACATCAAGTGTACATCATTTCCAAATAGATGATCATCCAAATCAAAGGATGATGAGTCCATATCATCAGTCTATCACACAGACAATTGTCTGTCCTATGTACATGAAGATGAATTTATAAAGCTGAGCATGGGAATGCTCGCCTCAGCTATATCATGAAAAAATGTTGTCAAAATAATTTATTGTATTGTATCTTATTACAGGTCACCTCCCAGCTCGAAAAAACTCTGGATCCTCATAGTAAAGCATTTCACTCAACATCAGAAAGATTAACAACCTCATGCTTTAGGGGGCAACTGTTATAGAAATTTTTGGGCACTTCAACCCCAATCATAAATGTCCATAAACTGAGGGCTCCTAAAGTCCCTAAAAGTGTTGCCTTCACACTGCCCCAAAGGAACTAAGCGTCAACTGACTTTACCATCATCTCCCAGAATTTTTCCACTGAAAACTGCTCATAAATGTTTCAAAACTGGGACCATACGACAAGCCCAGTGCCAAATGGTTACGATGATATTCACCTTCCTAGTGTACAAGGTGCGATGCCATACTGAATTGCCCTCCTCTGTTAGGGCTGCAATGTTCGGGATGGACAAATGGCAGGGACAAAATTGCGAGGTGGAAGATCATGGAATCTTCCAGAAGCCCTTCCCCTCTGACACTTGCCTCTCTATTTTCACAGGATGAGCTAAGAGATCATTCATTCTCCACAGTGGAAGCAGGAACTATTCAGAGAGAAGAACTAAAATCAAGACCCCAGAAGATGAATCACCTCCCTATAATCATCTATTATGGATCCCTCATCACAGAGATCCAAAGGCTGGAATTTTGTATCTTATAGAGAAGTGTTGTTGGTTTTCTGGTGTATATTCATAGCGTTGGGTGATCTAAGCTTTGCTTGAGATGAAGAAGGGCTTTCTAGCTGGAGGATGATGTTGGGTCAGAACATATGGTTGTAATCCTCTTGCTACTTTTCATCTTAATTAATCTATTCTATTTGTCCTCCATATTCTTCTGTACTTGTCTATATATGCATTTGTATGGTTAACACACATCTGGTCCTGTGTTATTTATGAATATAGATCTTTGTTTCTTCGATAGTAGTATGTTGCTATGATTCCACAGGTGCTCTTTGACGCTGGGCAGATGAAGAAGAAGCAGTGAAGATCTATCAAGAAGGAGAGGAAATCAAGCGCAAGACTAAGGTTGGTCTTCTTGGTTCTCCTCTTGTCTATTTTCATAAAGGAAAACGAAAGTAGACTTTAGTTGTTTGTTTCTAAGATAGCCACCCATCTTAGTGGGAATAGCAGCATCCGATTGGACACTATTCTCGGTAACAAGAGGGTCTCAAGAGAGCCTCTGATAACCAATGGGAAGTCAGGGTGAAGAAGCTGTAAGACTTTCCAAAATAGCGGAAGCTTTATCCATGAGCAGACAAAGGTGAAGGGGATGGTTGCCTTCACACAGTCTACAGGGGAATTGAATCTTCCCTTTCTTCTTACTGCTACGAATTGAAGATTGAACATCAACATGAGCTTTAGAGGATGATGAGGGATGAGCCAGATCATGAGACCATACTTCTAAGATCCTAGGAATGCCAGGACAATCACGAAGAAGACGGTCACCCTTGCACAATTTACAAGGAAACATAACCTTCCGCGGAGGAGCAGAAGGTGATCTAACCTGAGATGTACTCAGAGCAATAGTTGCATGGGTGGCCTTGCACTTATCAAACTTCTTCTTCTTCTTCGTCTTCTTCTTCTTATTCTCCTGGTTACTAGATGTGGACCTTTCACCAAGTGAAGTAGGAGATGAAGATGAAGAAACAGGAGAAGAAACCACAAGCTCAACCTTGGAATCAATGTGTCATGATTTAGATGAAGGATATGGTGGAACAGGAGTCATGACACTTGGGACCACCGAGGTTGAAAACAACCAAACAGGAAAACCGATGGTTAACCTAGCCAAGGACAATGTTGCCATATATGGAGTAGCGACATTTCCAAAAGGAAGAAACGGACTAGGATTTCCATTTGGGGGAAGACCTTGGCTAGTAGACTCGAGGAAATTTTCCATCAGGAACGAGCCTGAAAAGAACTTGTACTGTAACCAAGAACTCAAACTATTACCAGTAATATTTCGTGGGCAGAAAATTTTATGACACAAGAACAAAACTTGACCTTTTCATGTTTCAAGAGTTGAGAAAAGGATGAAAAGGTGACACTATCTCTTTCTAGTTTTAATGATCCTGAAAGGACAAGTTCTCAGATGGACCTTTTCTTTTAAGGAGTTGAAAAGGAACAAAAGTGACTACTTTGGAGAACTAGGAAAAAGGTTAACCAGAGAAACCATAAAACTACATATACACCTTGGTGATTAAATGGAAGAGAAATAACCAAGGACTTTCCGTACGGCAGTCAATCCTCCCAAATGTTGTGTTTGGTGTGTTACAGTTCATAAGGTAGTAGACACGGCTTCCTATGGATGTAGGATGATAACCTAGTGGAGTCTCCCGATATATTCTCAACGGTACGGGGAGCATAAGTCCATACTAGCAGCTATTGAGTCGCAGAAAGAGGAATCACCCAATCTTAAGCGAAAGCAATAGTGACTAGGTTTAACGATGCTGGAGCACGTCTCTAGCCTAGACCTCTAAATAATGTGCATTAAGTTCCAATGCATTGTTAAGTTCATTCAGTCAATTTTAGAGTTGATCTTGAATTAAGTTTTAGATTTCAAGCCCTACCGAATGTATCTCAACAACCCTAGGATGCAACTAGAATGAATAAAGGCATATTTCATTTCGATGAAAACCTACTTAAAGGAGGGTAGAAATCTCATTCCCAAGCAAACACAAGAGAATGCAAACACAAATAAACACAATGCATCAATACACTAATCTCACAATGCATCGATACTACTAATGAAATATTTAGAGTTTGCTTTTCAATTTCTCAAACATGAAAATTCGTAATGCAAATGTACTTTCACTTTCGTATGCTAAATGAATGCAATCTTTTAATTTTTTTTGTTTTGAATTTAAAGAGACAAACAAGCAAGTGTGAACTAATCGATCCAAACAATTGTGATCTATGCTTGGTAGTGAAGAAATTGAATCAACATAAAAAATTGGTTCAATAATCGACACTAAAAATCAACTAGGAAGAAAACAAGTAGGGAAAAAGCCTAAAGCAAATCAATAAGACAGTTGTGGATGAACCTAAAGTAGACAAGTAACCCAAGCAAATGATTTCTCAATGAAACCTCTAAAGAGCTAGCTCACATGGTCTAAAAACACAAAGACTCACTCAATGAAATCAAAGAGATAGTACCTTAACCAAAAGCAATCAAAACAAGCTAATGGGAGAGAGGAAACAATAGGGGATAAACAAGACTGGTGGATTCAGGAGCTAAAGTTGTAAAAACAACTTTACAGGAATCATCGTAGGTGTTACACTAAAAACTAGAGACGTTGTTGCAAGTGTTACACTGACAACTAGAGACGTCATCGTAGGTGTTACACTGACAACTAGACACTAGTCGCTAAAGTACACCCGTTTTCAGAGATGGTCCAATTTCAGGAATCGTCGCAGGAATTAAACTAGAAACCTGAGATGAAATCCAAATAGTCACGGGTACAAAGCTAGAACATCAGTGACGTCGTCATGACTATTAGGCTATCTTCAGCGACGATCTTACTTATGCAAAAGACAAAGTAAAATCACCTAAATGACACCATATAATCTTTCCAAATAGTAAGGGGAATTCCCATATTGATCTAGGTAACCCAAAAAATTGATGGTTTAACCCCAAAATTCAAGAGACACTAAAACAAAAAATAGATCAAGGGTGAAAAAGAAGAAAACATACAAAGGACTCCCCAGCGGAGTCGCCCTGTCTCCATTTTGTAAATTTGTGCGTTGCTGAATCTTGTCATACAGTCGCCAACTTGTGAAGTAGTAAAGTGTTCCCTTTACAGACAGAGGCAACCCCTCTAGCCCTAGAGTGGGTCTAGTCACGGCAAAGACAAAACAACAATTGATTCCCTTAAATTGTCATCATTGGTGGCCTACCTCAAACTGGTGGTTGATGATGTTTCGTTGCACTGCTCCAGCTTCTGTTTCTTTCTCCTCAATGAGCAATCAACCTGAAACAGCACAAGAAAATGATAGAGCACATAATAGAGAAGAACAATGATCTATTTACTTATAAAGTCAAGAAATCATAAGCTATCAAGTAAATTATGCACAAGATATAGGAAATCATCATTGATTGTATTAAAATGAATTAAGAGCAAATCTTACAACCAAGTCTTGATGTCACAAGCCTTCTCGGAGGGTCCAGCCAGTATGTTTCTTCAGGCATTCACTCTCAAGAATGGGTCTCCCAAATGGAAAAAATCTCTCTCTCACTCACAAGCTTTAATATAAGGCTAAGGCACTCCAAAACCTCTTAGCAAACTATCAACAATTCCACACTTGTCACACTCACACCAAAGCTATTTACTAAACTCAAAAGAACTAGCAGCACTACCGAAACTAGAGAACTAGTAGATCATAGCAATGGTGTGTGATTTTATAGGAGGAGTCTCCATGAGATGAGGGAGAGGGAGCTTATCCTCAAGGGAGGTTGCACAAAAGACGGAACCACCATCCTAGAGGAGGAAGGGGGACCCAAACTGACCCAACAACCAGCTCTAGAGACATCCATAAGGCCGACTGTTTGAACAAATTCTCGAAATCTGGATCATCGCTAGGCATGAACTAAGTCTTAGCGATGACATCGCAAGAAGGAAATGCATACAGACCAATCGTCGCGATAAATAGCTAGGAGCCTCGCGTTGGGCCCTAAAATTCGACCATCACGGGAAACAAGTGTGCACCTATGATAATGTCACGATGAGACTGTTTATGAAAAGGGATTGTCATGTAAATTAATGGCTTACTCATGATGAGGCAGAAACTTAGGGAATAAGGGTCAACTTACAGCATCAGAGAGAATTTGCTTAATCTTCTTACATGAGTGGGGAGATATGAGCATGTTTATTTGATACATGACACAACAGAGGGACTGAGATGAGGACAATGACAAATTATTGTGTAACACGTTGCTATGTGCACTTATCAGGACCTCACAGTCTGGGATGTTGCCTTCACGCAGCCCTGCTCAGGGGCTGAATAGTGTTATTACCCAAATCCTTACTAGTAACCTGATATTAGTTCATTAACTTAGCTTATCTATATGCTTTCAGTTATACTTGACAATATTCACCATTTACAAAAAGTGTGCAGTAAATAAACAATATAATTGCAAATGATATCAAATAGGTAATAACATAAGAATAGATACATGGAATTTAGATAAATCTTCTCTTTATTATTCTTCTTCCTTGGTTACAGAATTGACTACGCCTTGCGTACTTATTGCAAGGGTCTGTGCACTCAACTGTGGACTTTACTAGGCCTCTGCGCACTCAGTTGTAGAGCCTCTTCCTACTACTATGACCCAAGATACTTAGACTCTTGATCTATGCTCACTGTCCTCTCTAACTATCATATTCCATCCATTTTCTTAACTAACTACTTTACAACTTAGAGCCTCGATCTATTTATACAATCCCATGGTCCGTGGACCATGGGTAGACTGACACTACATTCAAAACTTAGGGCAGACAATCCTATGACTCTAACATACAATTTGCGCTCCGCGCCTGCAATTCACAGAGTTTTTACAACAATATTACTCAAAACTTGGGCTTTGATCCCCAAACCATGTCGTGGGGGCGATTACATGCCCAATAGCCAACCTCTTGACCTTTACATATTTTGAGCAGTTCCATCATTACTGAAACCAATTGCTATTCTTTTATACCACTCGTTCCTCCAGGTGGAGTCCCCTTTCAGCCCTTTTCAGACTCCAAAAACATGAAAATATTGTTGAGTTCTTGTTTTTTCAAGCTCGTTAAATTAAATGAATTTACGTCATCTCAATATACATTTACCCCTTTTTTGGGCCGAGATTGACTATTTACAAAAAAGGTACACCTTGGTCAACATGGTGAAGAGGTTCTCTTGAAGAGTGTTTTCTACCTTTTCAGGTTCGATAGGAAAATTATAAAAAGGGACATGATGGATTTTTCCTTTTTGTCTCTTTTTCAAACTCTCTAAATATGAAAATGGAACTAATTTACTCTTCCATTAGACTCGTAAAAATTAAATGATGAAAGACTCGTCACCATGATGAGCCTGAGTTTCTCCTTCCTAAGACTCGTAAAACTTACTAGGATGGATTCATCTGAAGGATGAATTTATATGACAAGGATATGGTATCCTCTTCAATATTGTTTAAAAATAAAAGAGGTACTCACTAGAAATAGTGGGGAAAAATGAAGATGAAACATCCTTTGTATAGATAGCATGTCACTCTTGAACATGACACTCTTCTGCTCTCGTGTTGGGTTTGGGATATCCTTGCTCAGCCACTTGTCCTTCTGGGTTTGGGTAATCCATTTTTGCCTCTCATCTAACTTTTTCACCTCGTCATTATGACCCTTAGTCCTATGTTGAGTCAAAATGCTGCCACACTCCAGAGTTGTGTCACCAATATGTTCAAGAGAAGTCCAATTTGCAGTTATTTACCTATACATCGTTTGAGTCATTGTTACAGTCTTAAAAATTATTCCACTTTATCCCTTGTTTTGCGTCGATGATGGGGGACTCATTATGACTCTTATTCGATGGGTTACATCGTATCGACTTCAACTCATTATCCAGGAATATGACTCAGAAACTCCCTTTGAGTACCTTAGAACTTGCATGCCTTAATGGAAAGTTCTTCACATCTAACGATAGGTTTTCACTATTGGCCTTCGATCGGGTGATTCCATGAGTGTTCCAATTTAGCTTAGTTATCACATTTGTGGATTGTATTATTGTACCTTGAGAGCCATTGTCATTATGGGTGGTTCATATCGTGCTTGTTAATGTTCCACCTCAATGGTCAGTAATGAGGTGGTTTTCTAGCATGTTTGACTGCGACACATTCATTCACATGTTAGAATTCATACTTTGATCGAGTCAAGATGGAGCGCAAGACCCTGAGTCTTGTCTAATATGACTCAAGTTGCATGGAGTTATATGTTTTCATGATTGTACACATGTTTCTATTGTATGGGTGACTGTGACCATACCACGGGCCTTTATGTTTATGATGATCCTCGTTATCTAGATGTCTGCACTTTGTTGTGGAGGTAAATCCCCTCTGTAGACAGAGGTGATCCCTACTAGCCCAGATCGGGTCTAGCAACAATCATACAATGTTATCACGCAAGTTCCTAATTGCAAATTAAAGACCAATGTTGAGGGCCTACCTGGATTCCAACGCTAGTGCTTGTAGAAGAGTTGACCCTCCCGTTCCTTTCCTCCGAAAGATCACAATCCCCACAATCTCCGAGAATGGACACCTGCACATACAAAGAATGACACAAACACAAGCATAAAATCTAATAGATGCAACTATATATCAGTCAGAAAGGATATAACTCATCATCATTACAAAGAACAATAAGAGTGGAACCATAATAATAGTCATCTATTATTGATAAACCAAGAAGAATACAACCATAGTTCTGACATCAAATCCTCCTTTGGCTAGGTGATCAGCAGCACATGTCTTGCAAAGCTTGTTGGGAATGGGAACAAGCCTCTCTCTCCTTGGTTACTTGGACAAGAATCTCCTTACTTAGATTTAGCCTTATGGGAATGAAGAAGGCTTCTTGCAGCATGAACTTGACAACTCTCAATCTCTAGAGCTCTGGAACTAGCTTGCCGAAGGAAAATGGACAAGCTTTTATAGATAGAGGAGGGGGAGTTGGGATCATCCACAATATTCATGGGATTGGCTTTATCACTAAAGAAGCTTCCATGAGAGGTGGCAAACCACTTCCTCTCGATGGAGATTCGAAGCCAAACCACCCAACTCAAGATAGATTCAGTCCAAGAGTTGGTTAGGATGAATCTTCAACTGTTGGTTTGTTAAAAAACACCACTCATTTTGGCTGTTGCAAGTGCGACTCTATGACAGAGCACCAACTGGCACGCCCTCTTTGGAGGATTTCCCCCATTGGCGCAAGTGTTACACTGTGGAACCGCGCCAACGGAAAAAGGGTTGTTTTTATGGGTTTTTGCAGGAGATGTCTTCAGGGAAAATGAAGTTCATGCTAAGGGGAATGTAATGCAAGTGTTTGCAGATCATGTCACTTCTGACAGGTCCCAGAAAGAGTCCTCCAAGATGCAGGAGAAGGGGTAACAGGGACGGTGACAAATTGTTGTGTAACAGATGCCCCCTAAAGCATGAGGCCCGAGAGAGAGAGAGGGGTGAAATGCTTTACAAGAACATGTCGAACTGAAAACACTACTGCCAGAAAACCTGTGTGGAGAAGTACAACTGATATCTCAAGTACATGATATATGTGGTATGGGCGCAGCCATCCATAGCAGAGTACATAAAAATCTAGATCCAAGGTATGGACGTAGCCATCCAGTGAGGATCGATAAACAGACTCCGGCATGGTCGCATCCATCCAGTGAATGAGTCATGTAATAATCATAATAATCCACAAAAACGCAACCTGGATCCCAACAGACAAAATCCATGGTCTTGCGCTCCATCTTGACCCGAACAAAGTACAAGTTCAAGCATACGAATATGGGAGTCGAAGTCGAACATGCAAGAACATCGTCTGATTACTAGTCATTGATAAAAACTATTAACAGACGTGAGAGGTACCACCAATAATGACAATGGACCTCAAGGTACTATAGGTACAATCTACGGCGTGCGAATCAGTGAGCCAGTGTCGAACACCCGTAGAATCATCCAATCGGAGGCCAATGATGAAAACCTCACGTCGAACACAAAGAACCTACCATTGAGGCATGCAGGTTCCAAGGCACCTGAAGGGAGTCTCTAGGTCAACTTCCTTGATAATGAGCTGAAGTCGACAGGAAGCAACCTTGATCAAAGGTGGGCCATAGTGTTTCCCACATCATCGACATGAGACAGAGGAGGATGATATGTTTTGTGAATCAGGATTATGTGAGTTATCAGAGGGAGGTTGGTATTCTGCAGAGGTCAACTTCTCTTGAACATATTGGGGGCACGACAGTGGTCTTGGCAGTGTTTGACATCAAATGATCATAGGTCATGGTGACAAGGCAATGAGCAGGTGAGAGGTCAAACAAGATCACCCAAACCCACGGAGGCAAGTGAAAAATGAGATGAGATGTCCCCACCCAGACACAAATGCAGACAAATGCCATGTTCAAGAGAGACATATTGCCGACACAACAATGATTCTGGTTCCATTTTCCACACCATTTCTGGCGAGTACCCCAGTTATTTTTATTAACAAGCTTGACAAGGATAGCATATGCTTGTAAAGCGTCATTTCGACGGAATCCAATGTCATCAAGTTTTAATGAGTCTAACAAAGGAAGAACTTGGCGTCTTTTCATGTTTAGAGAGTTTGAAAAGACAGCAGAAAAATAAACTCCAGGGGTGTCCTTTTTCGTAAAGTTGTGTCTCTCGAGCCCGAAAAAGTATAAAACAATGCTCGAAAGAACTGCCCAACCATTACGATCAAGGAGTACTTTCCATGATTAGTGACTTCAACCTGAAAAAGTAAAAAAGCGACCAAAATCACATCATTTCGTAACCGTTAACAAGCCTGAAACGACAAGGGCCCGACGATGTTTTTGTCTTTACACAATCAGAAAAGAGCTTAAAGGTGACCGCCTCTTATTTACGTTTAACGAGTCAAGAGGAATAACTCAGCAATCTTTTCATCTTTGAACGGTCAGAAAAGAGCTGAAAGCAGACCTCCATTTTTATTCTCTTTAACGAGTCAAAAAGGGAAAAAATAATCGGCAATCTTTTCATATTTTACGAGTTAGAAAAGAGCTTAAAGGTGACTTGTCCTAGAGGAACGAGTGATATAAAGGGTAGCAACTGGTTCCGACAATGGTGGATTTGCTCAAAACATGTAATGGTCAAGAGGCTGGCTCATAAAACCACTCTTAACTCCGGTCCCTCAGGAAAGGAAAACAAGCAAGTGAAAGCATATGATTGGCCAAAGAGATGGTGGCGATGGAATGGAAACAACCAAGGCTCATCTAGCATAATTAAGCGGATAAAAATGGCAATCACGAGATGTAAAATGGGTATGGGTTCATTTTTACACAAGCTTGAACCATGGAGAACTCTGCTTGGATTCGGTTTCATGTTTACACAAGCTTGAAACGAAAAACTATGCTTGTTATAAGTTCGCATGCCCCCAACATAATGATGCAAAATGAGCTACATGCCCCCCAAGCTTCATTACATTCAACAAAGTGGATGGAATGAAGGTTTCACTTTCGAGATCTTGGAAAGGCTCGACTTGTATTTTACGAGATTTTAATCAAAAGACTCAATTTGGAAAGGGATTTGTTTCATTTTTTAATGAGGTTGACATAGTAAAAGAACTACCCTCATAACCCTTGTTTCATTTTTTAGCGAGCTTGACACAAGATCAGGAACTATGCTCAACCAAACCTAGTTTCATTTTTTAAGGAGCTTGACATAGGAAAGCGAACTATGCTCCAAACGAACTTCATCATAATGAACAGGAAGTCATTGCTTCCAAGAGTGCCACTCTTGGTGAAAGGATAACATCTTGGAAGTCAAGACCCAATGCCCCCAGGACACTATGCACGACAACAACGTCACTGGATACAGTCACGGGATAAGTAGCCACGTAGTTGACCTGCGGTGGGGCTAATACAATTGATGGATAAAAACCATGAGGGGATGACAATTGCGAAGGAGGCACCTGGGGACTAAAGAACGATAATTGATCTATAGTCACGCTTCTTCTATCGTGTGGAACGTAAACCACACAGAAAAGTGAAGAGACAAGGGCCCCCATAGCATAAACATAGTCACGGCCAAGGAGAAGACTGAAATCTAAAGCACCTTGGGTAACCAGTACGTCTATATAGACGGTTTTGCCTCCCAAAGTAATAGGGAACTTCGGAAGGATCCCTAATGGTTGACTGGCTCCTCCGTCAAATGCCATCAAATTCTGTGCGACCAACACAAGCTATGGGGAGCCCAAAACTTGCCAAGTAGTGGAAGGCATAAGACTGACAGATGCACCCTCATCCAAGACAGTGCTAGGTATTGTCGTATCATAGGCATGTACTGTAATTTGGAAAGGCACATAGGATGGAAGGCGTAAGGTGGTCAAATGACTCCAGTCGAAGGAAACGACTGAACTACTTGGTGGGGGAATCGTATGATTGCCCCCCTACTCTAAAGGTACCGAAGGACTCTCTGGATTAGCTGGGATAGGAGATTCATTTTTGGACTCAGGAGAGTATGATGAGATGAGAAGAACATGAGCATGATGCTCTTCCAAAATAGACTGGTCGATGGGTGGTGAACCCGAGTCGACACTCTTTCCGACCAGGGGTTGGTCTGGAACAGGCTTAGCATAGCCAGGTTTGAGAAGAGGAGGATGGATAAGAGAAGGATCTAAATCAATCTCTTTGTCGACAGGAAGAGGATCTGAAGAGAGCCTTTGATAACCAACGAGGAGTTGAGGTGAAGAAGCTGTAAGGCTTTCCAAAACAGCGGAAGCTTTATCCATGAGCAGACAAAGGTGAAGGAGATGGGTGCCTTCACATAGCCTACAGGGGAATCGAATCTTCCCTTCCTTCTTGCCACAGCCAGTTGATAGGGTAGAATCACCATGAGCTCCAGAGGGTGATGAGGGGTAGGCCGGATTGTGAGACCATACTTCTAAGACCTTAGGAAGGCCAAGGCAACCACGGAGAAGATGGTCTCCCTTGCACAATTTACAAGGAAACTTAACCTTCCACAGAGGAGCAGAAGGAGTTCCGACCTGAGCTATACTCGGGGCAGTGGCTGCACTTTTAGCCTCTCGCTTAGGCGACTTCTTCTTCTTCGTCTTCTTCTTCTTCTTCTTAGCCACCTGGTTACTTGAATCCAGACTTTCACCGAGCGAAGTAGAAGATGAAGATGTAGAAACAGGAGAAGAAGGGGAGAGGTCCACCTTTGAATCAACATGATGTTGTTCGGGTGGAGGAACTGATTGACTAGTAGTTGAGACATTAGGGACCACGGAGGTTGAGAACAACCAAACATGCAACCCAACATTTAACCTAGGAAGGGACAACGTTGCCATGTAAGGAGTGCCAACATTCCCAAAAGGAGGGAAATGATCGGGATTCCCATCAGAGGGGATTCCAGGGTTGGTGAACTCGGGAAAAGTTGCCATCACAAACTGAAAATCACACACGGGGCTGAAAAGAATCAAGACACACAATCGAATGGCCAACAAGCAGAATCTAACAGGGCGTGTGATCGCGGGTGATTTAATTTTTAAGACACAAGGACATAACTTGACCTTTTCATCTTTAAAGAGTCGATAAAAGCACAAAACGATGACTCTAGTTTCCTTCGAATGTTTAATGAGCCCGAAGTGTCAAATGCTCAGATGAGCCTTTTCTTTTAGGGAGTCTGAAAAGGATCAAAAGTGACTACTCTGGAGAACTAGGCAAAAGGTTTACTAGACAATCTGTAAAACTGCATATACACCTTGGCAATCGTATGAAAACCAAGGACTTTCCGTACGGCAGTCAATCTTCCCGAATGTTGTGTTCAGTGCGTTACGGGTCATAAGGCGGCAGACACAGCTTCCTATGGATAAAGGATGATAACCTAGTGGGGTCTCCCAATATACTCAACGGTACATGGGAGCACAATTCTGTACTAGACCACTATTGAGTCATAGAAGGAGGAATCACCCAACCTTGAGTGGAAACAAAAGTGACTAGGTTTAACGAAGCCAGAGCACGTCTCTAGCCTAGACCTCTAAACAGTGTGCGTTATGTTCCAATGTGTTGTTAGATTCATTCAGTTCATTTTAAAGTTGAACTTGGATTATGTTTCAGTTTTCAGGCCTTACCGTATGTAATGTCTCAAAATTTCCTAAATGCAAGCTATATGCCACAATATATCATTTCATTCGATGAATGCTAACTAAAGTAAGGAGAGAGTTTCCATTCACTTCCAACAATGCAAAAAATTGATCACTAAGAGAAAATATAAAACAATTCTCTAATGCGCTAATTTCATCAAGAAAAACTAATGCAAATCAATTCCAAAACAGTTTTTATTTTTATTTTTGTGTGTTTAAACAAGCATAAAAATATGTAAATTCAAATCAAAGAAAACTGATCTAAATCTACGATTGATTTTTCAGAATGTAAACTATGCAATTGTAATCTATGCACAATTCACTTGAAGAGTATGCAAATGTAATCTATGCACATTTTTCATTCATATTCTGAAAATGAGAATTCTAATTATGTAAGTGTGATCTATGCAAGAGAATTCTCAAACACAAGATGATTCTAATGTAATCTAAGAACCAATCAAGTGCAAATCAAGAAAATTGGGTGAGAGTTCCAAAGATCAAAAAATAAAAACACTCAAAGGTGATTAACACTCATACTCAAAAACAAAAGCAAAAAGATGCAAAATTGTGAAAATACTAAGACAAACCTCCAAGTAAATACCAAAGGAAATCAAATTAAGAATTTCTCAAAAAAGAGACTCAAAACCAGTCAAACAAGACTCCAACACACTCAAGCAGTCGAGAAAATGTATCCAGAAACAAAGACCAAGCTCAGAAGGCTTAAAACCAAGCAAACTTTAACAGTTCCCAGGCCTGGCGCGACTGTCACGCTGCAACTAGCACCTTTTAGGGATTGGCACGGGTTGTATATGAGAAACTGGTGCCAATTGGCGCGACTGTTATGCTATAAAAGCGTGCCAGTCAAGTTTGCTATGCAAAAATAAAAAATAAGCAATCCAAAGCTAGGCCAACGATAACCAGGTAAACCAAGAAGCAAGAAAAATTAAAAGGACTCAACCCAAAAGGCTAACCATGCAGGTAAAAACCAAGAAACAACCAAAAAGGCAAGACAAGCTCCCCAGTGGAGTCGCCAAATTGTTGTGGAGGTAAATCCCCTCTGCGGATAGAGGCGATCCCTACTAGTCCAGATCGAATCTAGCAACAATCATACAACGCTATCACGCAAGTTCCTAATTGCAAATTAAAGACCAATGGTGAGGGCCTACCTAGATTCCAACGCTAATTCTTGTAGAAGAGTTGATGCTCCTGTTCCTTTACTTCGGCAGATCACAATCCCCATGATCTCGGTGAATGGACACCTGCACATACAAAGAATGACACAAACACAAGCATAAAATCTAATAGATGCAACTATATATCAGTTAGAAAGGATATAACTCATCATCATTACAAAGAACAATAAGGGTGGAACCTAATAATAGTCGTCTATTATTGATAAACAAAGAAGAATACAACCATAGTTCTAACGTCAAATCATCCTTTGGCTTGGTGATCAGCAGCACATGTCTTGCAAAGCTTGTTGGGAATGGGAACAAGCCTCTCTCGCCTTGGTTAATTGGATAAGAATCTCCTTACTTAGATTTAGCCTTATGGGAATGAAGAAGGCTTCTTGCAGCATGAACTTGACAATTCTCAATCTCTGGAGCTCTAGAACTAGCTTTCCTAAGGAAAATGGACAAGCTTTTATAGATAGAGGAGGGGGAGTTGGGATCATCCACAATATTCGTGGGATTGGCTTTATCACTAAAGAAGCTTCCATGAGAGGTGACAAACCACTTCATCTCTATGGAGATTCAAAGCCAAACCACCCAACTCAAGATAGATTCAGTCCAGGAGTTGGTTAGGATGAATCTTTGGCTTTTGGTTTGTTAAAAAACACCACTCATTTTGGCTGGCGCGAGTGTGACTCTGTGACAGAGCACCAACTGGCGCACCCTCTTTGGAGGATTTCCCCCATTGGCGTGAGTGTTGCACTATGGAATCGCGCCAATGGAAAAATGGTTGATTTTATGGGTTTCTTGCAGGAGATGTCTTCAGGGCAAATGAATTTCATGCTCAGGGGAATGTAATGCAAGTGTTTGCAGATCATGTCACTTCTCACAGGTCCCAGAAAGAGTCCTCCAAGATGCGGGAGAAGGGGTAATAGGGACGGTGACAAATTGCTGTGTAACACCTCGTTTTCACTGAGTTGCTCTGCTCCCTACCATCCGCAACCACCTCCTCTCGATTCAAGGACCATATTTCGGATGATTCTTTGTTCTTGATTAGCACCCTCGATCCATGGTATAGGGATATTATTGTCTACCTTTAGACGTCCTCCTTTCATCTTAATTTATCTAAGGATGCTTGGTGACGTATTCGTCATCATTCTCAACCCTATCACATTATCAAGGACACCCTCTACCATGTCGGTGCTGATTCTATTCTCCACCATTGTCTGACATTCAAGGAGTCCGAACAAGTCTTGAATGACTACCGCTCTGGCGCCTGTGGTGGTCATATGTCCGGGTATGCTACTGCTCAAAAGATCCTCCATGCTGGTTATTTTTGTCCATCTATTTTCAAGGATTGCATTCTCGCCATTTACTCTTTTCATGCATACTAAATCTACCAATGGAAGATGCGTGCACCTCCTACTCCTTTGCACCCTGTTATTGTCGTCGACCCTTTTGCCAAATGGGGCATTGATTATATGAGTTGTAAACCTCGCTCAGCCAGGGGGCATGGGTATATCATTGTTACCATTGATTATTTCATGAAATGGACCGAGGCGATGCTTACGCTATCTAATGACAGTAAGATAGTTGCATAATTTTTATTCAATCATGTCATTTCATGATTCAGAGTCCCTCAGGCTATCATCACCGATCATGCTTCTCATTTTCGTAATCATATGATGACTGATTTAACAACCCAGCTAGGCTTGCGGCATGATAGTTCAACACTATATTATCCTTAGGCTAATGGCTAAGTAGAAGTTGTCAACAAAGTTTTGGTCACGATGCTTCAATGCACCATTGGCATGCACAAGTCCAATTGGCATCTGATGTTGTTTTCTGCCTTATGGGCCTACCGAACTTCCATGAGGGATGCCATCGGTTCACCCCGTTCCAATTAGTTTACGATATGGAGGCTACCCTTCCGATTGAGTGTAAGCTCCCCTTTCTTAAATTAGCCGTCGAATTACTCCCAAACACTACTCTAGTAGAAAAACGTATTCTTTACCTAGAGTCATTGGACGAGACCCATCGACTAGCCTCTCTAGTCATTGAAGTGCAAAAGAAGAGAGTGAAAACTCACTTTGACCAAACTGTTCATCCTCATTCTTTTGTTGAAAGAGACCTAGTCCTGCTCTATGATCAAGTGAATGATAAGCTGGGGGCAGGAAAATTCAAGCCTATGTGGCATGGGCCTTACATTGTGAAGCGTGTTTTGTAGAAAGGGGCATATGAGCTCATCGATTACGAATGGAATCCTTTAGATAAGCCCCAAAATGGGCTTTATCTAAAGAAATATTATGCATGAATCTCATGCATTTTATTTGTACATACATGTGTTTTCAGCATGTGTGTTTTCAGTGTGTGTTTTCTTGTATGGCTAGGTGTGTAGGCGTAATTGCCGTGTATTGTGTCTTTTTACTTTTTTGCAGACATCTGCTACACCTTACGTTGGTTTCGCTAATGGTGCCTGGGGTAGTACCTAGAACCTCTCCTCTGCGCCATGGGTGATCTTTGATCCTCACGGTGAGTTAGTAGACCTTGAAGGCATTTGTCTGAGTTGTACCATAAACAATGTTGCTGAATATAGCACTATCATTGAATCACTGACCGAGGCTGTTAGCCTCGATATTCGTGCATTGGTTGTGCATCTGGATTCTCAACTTGTTGTCCACCAACTTAACGGGCGTGATTCCGTCAGAAATCAGAATTTTAAGGTTGTATTTACGTGTTAAATTATTGGAAATAAACTTTGATTTTATTACATATCAACACATTCCAAGAAGATTCAACACATTAACTGATGCATTAGCAAATAATATATTAGACAGACATTTATGCAACATGTAATCAAACATCATACAAAAGCATTTAGACACAATAATGAACCATAAGATAGCATGTATATATATATATATATATATATATGTCATGTGGCGCACCAAGGCACTCAAAAAATAAGTGTGTATGTCAAAAATAGAGTCTGTGTCCAGTACATCCAAGACACATGTCTCTCAAAAATCAGTAGAAAGTGAAGCCTAGGCATCTACTGTGGCGGGTTATGCTCTTAGCAGACCACTACTTGTGCAACTCGTCTCAAGAGTCTATGCACCCTAGGTATCACTCCAACTATATGTATATGGTACTGTATTGGGACCTCTTCGATCCCCCTATAATCTAGGATCTCGTCCATCAGGCCCTCAACATTACAGGCTAGCTCTTCCACTGTATTGCTATCTAGGGGAACCAAGGCCAACTCTTTGATGTCTTGTGGATCCCTTCGTGCCTCAAGAGCTAGTCCCATAGGCCTCACTGGTCCCACATCTGCAAGTAACATATGAGACGTAATTAAGACATATGGATGATAAAATCCAAAAACATCACAAAAAATAAAACACAAAAATAGTGTGTTGTTTGGATCAAGTGTTTTACCTTCATCATCCCACTGCTCGCCAGCAAGAAACATCATATCAGGGTCTCCACGAAATTCCATGCCTGCATATGGCCAATCCTTGATAAAGACCATTTGGCAATCTAGCCACTCTCAAAATAGTGTCCCCCATGATACTGGTCGACCGCCACCCCATTGCAGCATAACAAGTTCCCAACGGGTGATGCGGGTCTCCCATGGTCCAGGTCTATCTAAGTCCATGTCCTGCAATTAAAGAGACGGCACCTACTCCAGCATGAGCGGGATCAAAATAGACCTGTATCCAAACTGCTTCACCTCCCCGCGATGACACTTTGTG
Source organism: Pinus taeda (assembly GCA_000404065.3). Taxonomy (NCBI): domain Eukaryota; kingdom Viridiplantae; phylum Streptophyta; class Pinopsida; order Pinales; family Pinaceae; genus Pinus; species Pinus taeda. Next base: position 239,537 of record APFE031758095.1, on the reverse strand, counting down.
AGTTGCCTCTTCATGTTACTAGCCACTTCTTTGGCCCAATTAAACATGATCGGGTTAAGGAAATCAAGAGCTAGCTAGAGGTGAGTCTTCGTTGCCTCATGTTGGGCTTGAGAGCCCACTATTCTCATCACCATGAATAATATTGAGCAAAGATTCAAGTCTTCCACTTTCGGGATCTATAATTTCCCACTAGAGTTTGATTTGTGTGCCCTTGGGCACACTCATACTATCAACATGTTTAGTGACTCGCCGGTGACTCGTTGGCCCTCTAAGATTGGCCTCTCACCGCGACGAGACAACCCAGTCAAGAAATATATATTCATAGCATCAAATTCAATGTCTTTGCCCCAGATGACGAACTTCCCATCCGTCGGGTTCCAAGAGCAGATTAACAACTCTATCAAATCATGTTGTGCTTGAAGATGTGGAGTGAGGAAGAATTTCAACAATCCACATGCAAGTAAAGCTCTTTGGCACCTAGGATTGTTAAAATCTTGATATCATGAGTTCTTTCCCACCACACAAACGCCATGTTGCTTTTCTTCAAAGGAAAAATGGATTAGAACCCTTTTCATGAGCTTAAATCCATAAATTATTAAAAATTCCAACTTCACGGCATCGTTTCAGCTATTTTCCAAACAGCAGTGATGGCTCGAGGTCAATAGTTCATTTTTCCTGAGATCGTCGTGAGAGTACATCTATCTCTTGTGACGATCCCGATGGTGGTACGTGTTACCACGCTTGGTCGTCGCTAACCCGAGTAGATCTTCCACAACGACCAAGAGGTGGATTTGAATGTGCAAATCCACCTAAAACCACTGACCTAATACCAAATTGAATGAAAAAACTACTAAAATGTAGCGCAAAGGGAATATTACTTACTTGGTGAAAGTCTCGAGCGAAACCGTGGATCTTTGGAGTCGAAATTGAGCTTGGAACTTCACTTAGGTTTGCACACCAAAACACCAAAGGTAAAAACTCACAATGTAAATGTAAAAATAAAATTACCATACCCTCCTTTTATAGTGTTTTTCCAAAAAATTAGAGTTTTACACTACATGGTTTTCGGTTTTTTTCATTTATGTTGGGTTTTTAATTAGGGTTTTTGAGTTTTGACCTAATTTCCACATGTATAATGTATTTACGTCAAATGGATCTTATGGTGTAATGTTTTTGTGCAGAAACAAGGATGGCTAGTATGTGTCATGATCCATATACACTTGGTCTGTCAAGTCCTCTTTAAGCTATTTTCCTACTTAAAAGACAAAAAGATTGCTGAGTTATTCCTTTTGACTCATTAAATGAAATAAAAAGCAGTCCACTTTGAGCTCTTTTCCGACCATGTAAACATGAAAATATTGCCGAACTTTTGTCATTTCAAGTTCGATATTGGTTATGACACTACGTGTCTTCAATCGCTTTTCTACTTTTTCAGATCAAGGTCACTAATTATGAAAAGTACTCCTTGATCGTAATGGTCAAGCGGTTCTCTCAAGTGTTATTTTATACTTTTTCGGGTTCAAGGGACAAAAATTTACGAAAAAGGCCCTCCCTAGAGTTTTCTTTACCATGTATTTTTCAAACTCTCTAAACATGAAAAAGACTCTGAGTTTTACCTATGTTGGACTCATTAAACCCTTACGACATTGGACTTGTCACCATGGCGAGACTCGAGCTTCTCCTCCCTAGGGCTTGTTAAACTATCACTAGGTTGGATTCATTTGAAGGTAAAACTTATATTACATGCATATGTTATCCCCTTCAAGCTTGTTTTCAAAAATAATTAGGGTACTTGTGAGCAATGGTGGGGCGGAAATTTGGAAGTCATCATTGGTTACCTGTGGCAGCTAGTCACTCTTGAACATCAACACTTTTGCTTCTTTTCGGGTTGGGATATCCACACATCATCAGTTGGCCTTCCAGGATTTTGGGTTGTCAATTTGCCTCATTCCATCTGATCCGTGTTATCTCCATCAAGCCTCTAATTCCTTGGTACCAAAATGCTGCCACGTTTCGGAGTCGTGTCGCCAATATGTTCAAGAGTATAATCCTTCTGCAGTTTACACCCTTACCTCCTCGTCTAATACTTTGCTTCACCATCTACCACTTGTTCCTCGTCTTGTGTCATTTATGGGGGAAACATTATGGCCCTCCTGCGACGGATCATCTCTTGTCGACACCAGCTCATTATCCAAGAGATTGATCTAGAGGTCCCCTTCGGTACCTTGGAGCTTGCATTCCTCAATGGCAAGTTCTTCACACCTGACGATTGACTTTCATCATTGGTCTTCGATTGGGTGATTCCATGGGTGTCCAACTTCAACTCATGTTTCACACTTAGCGGATTGTACTGGACAGTACCTTGAGAGCCATTGGCATTATTGGTGGTTTCTCTCGTGCTTGTTAACAGTTTTCATCATTGACCAGTAATCAAGTGACTTTCTATCATTCTCAACCCTAGCACATCTGTTCACATGCTAGAATTTGTACTATTATCGGTTGAGTTTCAAGACCCCAAACTAAGATTGCATATGTTTAGGCTGCATGGATTGGTTCATGATTACATATATGACTCTTTGATGGATGGTTATGACCATACCTAAGTCTTCATGGATGGCTGCGACCATACCTTTATCATTATCATGGTCTTATCAACTAGATGGTTGCATCCATACCACAGACCTAGTCTCCTATGTCTTTTGGATGGCTGCGCCCATGCCTTGACTATATGTATTTGACTATCACAGATATCAGTTGTACTTGCGCTTGTAAGATCTTCGAGGTGGTTCCAGTTCAGACAGTTTCATAAACCATTTCACCCCTCCCACTCTCTCGGACTTCATGCTTTAGGGGGCATGTGTTACAAGGTAATTTGTCACTGTCCTCATCTCAGTCCCTTTGTTGTGTCATGTGTCAAATAAACATGTTCATATCTTCCCACTAATATAAGAATATTGAGCAAATTCTCTCTGATGTTGCAAATTGACCCTCATTCCCTAATTTTTTGCCTCGTCGTGAGTAAATCCTTAATATACGCAATGCTCCCATGTCATAAATGGTCTCATCGCGACTCCATCACAGGTGTACATCTATTTCCCATGACGGTTGGATTTCTAGACCCGGCACAAGGTTATGAGATATATGTAGCGATGTTGGGTCTGTGTGCATTGCCTCCTAGCGATGCCATCATGAAGACTTAGTTTACAGCTAGCGACGATCCAGATTGGGCAAATTTGTTTTAATAGTCATCCTTCTAAATGTCTCTAGACCTAGTTGTTGGGTCAGTTTGGGTTGCCCTTCCCCCTCTAAAATGGTAGTTCTGTCTTTTGTGCTACCTTCCTTGAGGATGAACTCCTCCTCCCTCATTTCATGGAGACTCCTTTACCTATAAAAGCACTCACCTTTTCTATGATCTACTAATTCTTTTGGTTGGGAAGCGCTACTAGTTCTTTTGAGTTTGATAGATAGCTGGTGTGATTGTGACAAGTGTGGGATTTTTAATAGCTTGTGAGAGGTTGTGGAGTGCCCTTAACTTTGTATTAAAGCTTATGAGTGAGAGAGAGATATTGTATGTTGGGAGACCCATCCTAGAAGAGTGAATGCTTTGAGAAACATACTGGTTGGACCCTCCGAGAAGGCTTGCGACATCAAGACTTGGTTGTAAGCTTTGATCTTGATTCATTATTAATACAATCAATGATGATTTCCTATGTCTTGTACGTAATTTACTTGATAGCTCATGATTTCTTGACTTTATGAGTAAATAAATCATTGTTGTTTCTCAGTTTCATGCTCTATTGTTTTCTTGTGTTGTTTCAGGTTGATTTCGCATTGAGGAGAAGGAAACGGAAGCTGAAGCAGTGCAACGGAACTTCATCAACCACCGGTATGAGGTAGGCCTCCAACGATGACTATTTAAGGGAATCAATTGTTGTTTTGTCTTTTCTATGACTAAACCCACTCTAGGGCTAGAGGGGTTGCCTCTATCAGCAAAGGGAACACTTTCCTACATCACACACCCTGTTGAGGAGGTAAATCCCCTCTGCAGACAGAGGTGATCCCTACTAGCCTAGACTGGGTCTAGAAACAATCATCAAATGCTATAGCACAAGTTCCTAATTGGAAATTAACAGACCAGTGATGAAGGCCTACCTGGATTCCAACGCTATTGTTTGTAGAAAAGGTGGTGCTCTCATTCCTTTGCTCCAGCAGATCACAATCCTCACGATCTCCGTGAATGGGCACCTACACATACAAGAAACAACACAAACACAAGCATAAAATATAGCATATGAAACTATATATCAGTCAGAAAGGATATAAATCATCATCATCACAAATAACAATAAGAGTGGAACCATAACCAATAGTCATTCATTAATAATTAATCAAAGAAGAATACAACCAACGTTCTGACACTAGATTCTCCTTTGGTCGGGTAGTAAGCAGCACATGTCTCGCAAAGCTTGTTGGGAGTAAGGAAAAGCCTCTCTCTTTGGTTCTTGGACAATAATATCCTTGCTTGGATTTGGCCTTATAGGAATCAAGAAGGCTCTTGCAGCATGAATCTCTTGGAAACTTGACAATTCTCAATCTCTGGAACTCTGGAACTAACTTGTCAAGGAAAATGGGCAAGATTTTATAGATGGAGGAAGGGGAGTTGGGATCATCCACAATAATCATGGGATTGGTCATATCATCTAGGAAGCTTCCATGAGAGGTGGCAAACCACTTCCTCTCTATGGAAATCCATAGTCGAACCACCCAACTCAGGATAGATAGTAGTCTAGGAATTTGTTAGGATGAAACTTTCGCCATTTGTTTGTTAAAAAACAACTCTGATTATGGTTGGCGTGGGTGCGACTCTATGATAGAGTGCCAATTGGCGTGCCCTCTTTGGAGGATTTTCCCCCTTGGTGCGAGGGTTGCACTATGGAACCGCACCAATGGAAAAAGAGCTATCTTTAGGGTTTTTTAGTTGAAGATGTCTTCAGGGAAAATAAAGCTCATGTTCAGGGGAATGTAATGCAAGTGTTTGTACGCCATGTCACTTCTCATAGGTCTTGGAATGAGTCCTCCAAGATTCGGGAGAGGGGTGGCAGGGACGGTGACAAATTACTGTGTAACAGATGCCCCCTAATGCATGAGGCCAGAGAGAGAGAGGGGTGAAATGCTTTACGAGAACATGTCCAACCAAAAACACTACCGCTGGAAAACCTACATGTAGAAGTACAACTGATATCTCAAATACATGATATATGTGGTATGGGCCCATCCATAGCAGAGTACACAATAATATAGATCCAAGGTATGGGCACAGCCACCCAATGAGGATCGATAAATAGACTCAGGCATGGTCACAACCATCCAGTGAATAAGTCATGTAATAATCATAATAATCCACAAAATCGAAGCCTAGATCCCAACAGACAAAATCCAGGGTCTTGTGCTCCATCTCGATCCGAACAAAGTAGAAGTTCAAGCATGCGAATATAGGAGCCGAAGTCGAACATGCAGGAACATCGCCTGATTACCATCCAATGAAGAAAGTTGTTAACAGACGCGAGAGGTACCACCAATAATGAAAATGGCCCTCAAGGTACTATAGGTACAATCTACGGCGTGTGAATTAGTGAGCCGGCGTCGAACACCCGTAGAATCATTCGATCAGAGGCCAGTGATGAAAACCTCGCGTCGAATGCGAAGAACCTACCATTGAGGCATGCAGGCTCCAAGACACCAAAAGGGAGTCTCTAGATCAACTTCCTGGATAATGAGCTGAAGTCGACAGGAAGTGACTTTTATCGAAGGTGGGCCATAGTGTTTCCCACATCATCGACGCGAGACAGAGGAAGATAATGTTTTTGTGAATCAGGATTATATGAGTTATCAAAGGGAGGTTGATATTTCATAGAGGTCAACTTCTCTTGAACATATTGGTGGCATGATAGTAGACTTGGCAGTATTTGACATCAATCAATCAGAGGTCATGGTGACAGGGCAAAGAGCAGATGAGAGGTCAAACAGGATCACCCAAACCCATGAAGGCAAGTGAAAAATGAGATGAGATGTCCCCACCCAGACACGAATGCAAACAAGTGCCATGTTCAAGAGTGACATACTACCAACACGACAATGATTCTGGTTCCATTTTCCCCACCATTTCTGGCGAGTACCCCAATTATTTTTATTAACAAGCTTGACAGGGATAGCATATGCTTGTAAAATGTCATTTCGATAGAATCCAATGTCATCAAGTTTTAACGAGTCTGACAAAGGAAGAACTCAGCGTCTTTTCATGTTTAGAGAGTTTGAAAAGACAGCAGAAAAGTAAACTCTAGGGGTGTCCTTTTTCGTAAAGTTGTGTCTCTCGAGCCCGAAAAAGTATAAAAGAATGCTCGAAAGAACCGCCTGACCATTACGATCGAGGAGTACTTTGCATGATTAGTGACTTTGACCTGAAAAGGTAAAAAAATTACTGAAATCAGGTCATTTCGTAACTGTTAACGAGCCTGAAACGACAAGGGCCCAGCGATCTTTTCGTCTTTACATGGTCAGAAAAGAGCTTAAAGGCAACCGCCTCTTGTTTACGTTTAACGAGTCAAGAGGAATAACTCGGAAGTCTTTTCATGTTTAAACAATCAGAAAAGAGCTAAAAGCAGACCTCCATTTTTATTCTCTTTAACAAGTCAAAAAGGGAAAAAATACTCGGCAATCTTTTCATATTTTACAAGTCAGAAAAGAGCTTAAAGGTGACTCGTCCTAGAGGAACGAGTGGTATAAAGGGTAGCAACTAGTTCCAGCAATGGTGGAACTGCTCAAAACATGTAATGGTCAAGAGGCTGGCTAACAAAACCACTCTTAATTGCGGTCCCTCAGGAAAGGAAAACAAGCAAGTGAAAGCATATGATCAACCAAAGAGATGGTGGTGATGGGATGAAAACAACCAAGGCTTATCTAACAGAATTTAGCGGATAAGGACAGCAATCACGAGATGTAAAATGGGTATGGGTTCATTTTTACACAAGCTTGAACCATGGAGGACTCTGCTTAGATTCTGTTTCATGTTTACACAAGCTTGAAATGAAAAACTATTCTTGTTATAAGTTTGCATACCCCCAGCATAATGACGCAAAATGAGGTACATGCCCCCCAAGCTTCATTGCATTCAACAAAGTGGATAAAATGAAGGTTCACTTTCGAGATCTTGGAAAGAATCGACTTGTATTTTACGAGATCTTAATCAAAATACTCGATTTGGAAAGGGATATGTTTCATTTTTTAATGAGGTTGACACAGTAAAAGAACTATCCTCATAACCCTTGTTTCATTTTTTAACGAGCTTGACACAAGATCAGGAACTATGCTCGACTAGACCCAGTTTCATTTTTTAAGGAGCTTGACATAGGAAAGCGAACTGTGCTCCGACCAGACCCAGTTTCATTTTTTAAGGAGCTTGACATAGGAAAGCGAACTATGCTCCAAAAGAACTTCATCATAATGAACAAGCAGTCATTGCATCCAAGAGTGCCACTCCGGGCGGAAGGATAACATCTTGGAAGTCAGGGCCCAATGCCCCCAGGACAATATGCATGACAGCAGCATCACTAGATACAGGCATGGGATAAATAGCCACGTAGTTGACCTGCGGTGGGGCAGATACCACTGGTGGATAAAAATTAGGAGGGGATGACAACTGCGCAGGAGGCACCGGGGGACTAAAGAAAAATAATTGATCTATAGTCATGATCCTTCCGTCATGTGGAAAGCAAACCACACGGTAAAGTGAAGAGACAAGGGCCCCCATGGCATAAACATAGTCACGGCCAAGGAGAAGACTGAAATCTAAAGCACCTTGGGTAACCAGTATGTCTATATAGACGGTTTTGCCTCCCAAACTAATAGGGAACTCCAAAAGGATCCTTAATGGTTGATTGGTTCCCCCGTCAAATGCCATCAAATTCTATGCGGCTGACACAAGCTGTGGGGAGCCCAAAGCTTGCCAAGTAGTGGAAGGCATAAGACTGACAAATGCACCCTCATCCAAGACAGTGCCAGGTACTGCCTTATCATAGGCATGTACTGTAATTTGGAAAGGCACATGGGATGGAAGGTGGAAAGCATTCAGGTGACTCCAGTCGAAGGAAACGACTGAAATACTTGGTGGGGGAATCATATGATTGCCCCCCTGCTCCGAAGAAGGACTCGGATTAGCTGGGATGGGAGAGTCATTTTCGGACTCAAGAGAATATGAGGAGACGAGAAGAACATGATCATGACGCTCTTCCGAAACAGAGTGATCAATAGGCGGTGAACCCTAGTTGACACTCTCTTCGACCAATGGTTGGTCCTGAACAGGCTTAGCACAGCCCGGTTCGGAAAGAGGAGGATGGACAAGAGAAGGATCTAAATCAATCTCTTTGTCGACGGGGAGAGGATCTGAAGAGAGCCTCTGATAACCAACAGGGAGTTGGGGTGAAGAAGCTATAAGACTTTCCAAAACAGTGGAAGCTTTATCCATGAGCAGACCAAGGTGAAGGAGATGGTTGCCTTCACATAGCCTACAGGGGAATCGAATCTTCCCATTCTTCTTACCATTGCCAGTTGATAGGGTAGCATCACCATGAGCTTCAGAGGATGATGAGGGGCAGGCCGGATCGTGAGACCATACTTCTAAGATCCTGGGAATGCCAGGACAATCACGAAGAAGATGGTCATCCTGACACTATTTACAAGGAAACTTGACCTTCCACGGAGGAGTAGAAGGTGGCCCAACCTAAGATGTACTCAGAGAAGTAGCTACACTTTAACCTCTCGCTTATGAGACTTCTTTGCCTTCATCTTCTTCTTCTTCTTCTTAGCCACATGGTTACTTGAATCCAGACTTTCACCAGGCAAAGTAGAAGATGAGGACGTAGAAATAGGCGAAGAAGGGGAGAGGTCCACCTTGGAATCAACATGATGTTGGTCGGGTGGAGGAACTGATTGACCAGTAGTTAAGACATTAGGGAGCACAGAGGTTGAGAACAACCAAACAGGCAATCCAACAGTTAACCCAGGAAGGGACAACGTTTCCATGTAAGGAGCACCAATATTCCCAAAAGTAGAAAATGACCAGGATTCCCCTTAGAGGGGATTCCTGGGTTGGTGGACTCTGGAAAAGTTGCCATCAAAACTAAAAATCACACACGGGGCTGAAAAAGAGTCAAGACACACAATCAAATGGCCAACAAGCAGAATCTAACAGGGCACGTGATCGCAGGTGATTTAATTTTAAGACACAAGGACATAACTTGACCTTTTCATCTTTAAAGATTCGAGAAAAGGACAAAAAGATGACTTTAGTTGCCTTCGAATGTTTAATGAGCCCGAAGTCACAAATGCTCAGATGTGCCTTTTCTTTTAGGGAGTCCAAAAAGGATCAGAAGTGACTACTCTGGAGAACTAGGCAAAAGGTTTACCAAACAATCCGTAAAACTGCATATACACCTTGGCAATCATATGAAAACCAAGGACTTTCCATACGCCAGTCAATCTTCCTGAATTTTGTGTTCGGTGCGTTATGGGTCGTAAGGTGGTAGACATGGTTTCCTATGGATAAATGATGATAACCTAGTGGGGTCTCCCCATATACTCGACAGTACGTGGGAGCACAAATCCGTACTAGACCACTATTGAGTCATAGAAGGAGGAATCACCCAACCTTGAGTGAGAACAAAAGACTAGGTTTAACGACACCGGAGCATGTCTCTAGCCTAAACCTCTAAACAGTGACCGTTATGCTCCAATGCATTGTTAGATTCATTCAGTTCATTTTAAAGTTGATCTTGGATTTTTTTTAGTTTTCATGCCTTACCGTATGTAATGTCTCAAAATTTCCTAAATGCAAACTATATGCCGCAATATATCATTTCATTCAATGAATGCTAGCTATAAGAGAGTTGAGAGCTTTCACACAAACGAAATGATCATAGAACAACCAACGATGTCACTAATGCAGATAATGGAAATCAAAAACTTTTCTTCAAAGTCACTAATCGCTAATAACAACGAAAAGCTCTAATTCACATTAACTAATGAAAAGCAAAAGAGATTTTCCTTTTAATGCTAAGGGCAACATGCACTAAACAAACTTTGACAAATGATAATAAAAGAGCAAAAACAAGCAAATTTCACTCAATGCAAGCACAATCAGATCCCTAAATGGACAAAGCAGTCCTTCAAAACCGAGAAAAGTCCCAAAGACACAAATGAACCATGTAATCTAGGCCCAAAGCGAAACAAAGCAAAATTCAAGTGAAAAAGAGATAGGTAACTCAAACAGTGCAATGAAATAATAAACAACCACTAAACGACTCAAGGGAGCAATCAGAAAGTCAACTGGACCAATAAAGACCAAAAACTCCTAAGGAAGGCTCGACACACAAAGCCACTAGATGCCCTAGGGCTAAAAACGTGAAATCAATAGAAAATGGCAAACAACCAAAGGGTGAAGGTTAAAACCAGTCAAACAGGACTCCAACACACTCAAGCAGTTGAGAAAATGTATCCAAAAACAAAGACCAAGGTCAGAAGGCTTAAAACCAAGCAAAATTTAACAGTTCCCAGGCCTGGCACGACTGTCAGGCAACAACTGGCACCTTTTAAGGATTGGCGCGGGTTGTATATTGACAACTAGCACCAATTGGCATGACTGTCATGCAAAAAAGTGCACCAGTCAAGTTTCCTATGCCAAAATGGAAGATAAGCAATCCAAAACTAGGCCAGTGATACCTAGGTAAACCAAGAAGCAAGAAAAAACAAAAGAACCCAACCCAAAAGGCTGACCAAACAGGTAAAAATCAAGAAACAACCAAAAAGGCAAGACAAGGTCCCCAACGGAGTCACCAAATTGTTGAGGAGGTAAATCCCCTCTGCGGACAGAGGTGATCCCTACTAGCCCAGACCGGGTCTAGCAACAATCATCAAACACTATAGCGCAAGTTCCTACTTGCAAATTAACAGACCAGTGATGAAGGCCTACCTGGATTCCAACACTATTGTTTGTAGAAGAGGTGGTGCTCCCGTTCCTTTGCTCCAGCAGATCACAATCCTCACGATCTCCATGAATGGACACCTGCACATACAACAAACGACACAAACACAAGCATAAAATCCAGCATATGCAACTATATATCAGTCAGAAAGGATATAACTCATCATCATCACAAATAACAATAAGAGTGGAACCATAACCAATAGTCGTTCATTAATAATTAATCAAAGAAGAATACAACCAAAGTTCGGACGCTAGATTCTCCTTTGGCCAGTAGTCAGCAGCACATTTCTCACAAAGCTTGTTGGGAGTAAGGACAAGCCTCTCTCTTTGGTTCTTGGACAATAATCTCCTTGCTTGGATTTGGCCTTATAGGAATCAAGAAGGCTCTTGCAGCATGAAGCTCTTGGAAACTTGACAATTCTCAATCTCTGGAACTCTAGAACTCTGGAACTCTGGAACTAGCTTGTCAAGGAAAATGGGCAAGCTTTTATAGATGGAGGAAGGGGAGTTGGGATCATCCACAATAATCAAGGGATTGGCCATATCATCAAGAAAGCTTCCACGAGAGGTGGAAAACCACTTCCTCTTTATGGAAATCCGTAGCCGAACCACCCAACTCAAGATAGATAGCAGTCCAGGAATTTGTTAGGACGAAACTTCTGTCGTTTGTTTGTTAAAAAACAACTCTGATTATGGTTGGCGCGGGTCTGACTCTATGGCAGAGCACCAATTGGCGCGCCCTCTTTGGAGGATTTGCCCCCTTGGTGCGAGTGCTGCACTATGGAACCATGCCAATGGAAAAAGAGCTATCTTTAGGGTTTTTTAGCAGGAGATGTCTTCAGGGCAAATAAAGATAATGTTCAGGGGAATGTAATGCAAGTATTTGCAGGCCATGTCACTTCTCATAGGTCCCAGAATGAGTCCTCCAAGATGCAGGAGAGGGGTAGCAGGGACGGTGACAAATTGCTGTGTAACACACCCTAAGGAAAATGACCAAATAAGGTTCATGAGGGAACTTTGGATGGAAACAACCTATCCTTGAAGATCTGAAGAAGGAAGATACATATCTGGAAAATATGGCTGAATGTTCTACAAAAACTCAAACTTCTTACTCCACTAAACTCCTCCTATAAACGTGGAAGCGGCGTACTTTAAGCCCTAAGGGGATAAATTTCCACTTCGACGAGTGAAAAAGAGTAAATCAAGGCCTAAGCAGACTAAGATAGTGGTCAACCAACCCAACTGAATGCTCTCAAAAAAACCCAAAAAAAGATCAAAAAAATCCCCAGAAACCCTAAAATCATAAGTATAGACCTGATTCCTGGGATATCACACTTTTTGGGCTAGAAAGTGTGCTTTGGACCTCTAGATCAGAGGTTTGGAGCATAAAAGTGTGATTTATGCTCCCCAGTTCTCGAGCAGAAAGTCTCAGAAAAAATTGTCATCTTTGTCACGACTGGTTCCTGTGACCAACGAAAATAACCAAAAATCTTGCAGAAGTTAGAAATTTGACTAATCTAGGGTTAGAATGCTAGTAAACTGCATTAATAGATTGAAAAAAAAACCCTAAGCTGAAAACTGAAGGTCACCAAGGTTTCTGAATCATAATTAAAAACGTAGTGGAGTCACCATCTATTGGGGTTTTTTCTTATTGAGAGTGTACGAAAAGAAATCACTTTAGGTTGTGGATGAAAAACACCCTCAACAATAAAATGGTTGTTAAACGGTAGAGATCTACAACAAATGATAGAAACAAAACTTGTCAAAGCTCTGATCTATGCAACATAAATATTTAAACAGTAGAATGGGATAAAAAAATAAGTGCAAGTAACTCGAATAATCCAACGGAAACCAGATATATAAAGAATATATTTTATTAAATAACACCTATGAAGGGAACAAATAATGTTACGAGTCCCCCTCTATGGGATAGGTTATTGGTTATCCTCAATGTCTTTAGCTTTTGTAGAGTATCTCTCCTCTATAATATGTAAAACTCAGCAAACAAAATGTTTGAGCTCAATGGGAACTCAAATGAAAAAGAAGATGGTGTGTGACAAGGATAATAATTAGAGCTACAATAGTGAGTGCAACAATGAAAATTATTAAAAGTGAAGAATGAATGTAAAACCCTTCTATTTATAACAAAATATTAGGTTATTCTTGAATAATGGGAAATAATAAAATATTATTAACCAAATTCTAGAATTAACCTTTTGGAATATTTTATTATATTTCGTTGGAGGGAAAAAATATTTAAATTGGTTAAATACTTTTATTTAGAAATAATAAATAAATAAATGATTTATTTATCATCTCAAGAAATATGGTCAAGGAATAATAAACAAATAATGATTTATTTAAGTATTCCTAGGGGATTTAGTCAAACTTGACAAGAAATAATAACTAATTAGTGATTAATTAATTATTCCTAGAGAAAAATAAGATAATTAGTAATTTATCTATTTATTTCTCATAACTGGGTCAAATATGACAAGGAATATTAGTTAAACAATGGTTTAATTAATTATTCCTAGAAGATAATTAAATAAATAGTGATTTATTTAATTATTCTTCATGGGTTTAACCAGAAATAACTTAACAAATGGGGTTTATTATGTAATTTCTAGTAGTGAAAGAAATTTTACTATGGTAAAATTGGCCTTACATGGTGTACTTTGATCCATCTAGTAAACTATGGCTAGATGATCAATTTTTGGTGATGACATCTTGTGGTGGCCACCTCTCCGAAATGGCTATTGCCCATAAAATCATGCATGTCGAGTACTTTTTCCTTCTCTCTTCATTGACTGCATTGTGACAGTCAAACACTATCACAATTGTTAGTTATACGCCCTTAATGCGAGAGCTCCACCTACTCCCCTCCATCTAGTTGTCGCAGCTTGTCCTTTCTATAAATGCACTATTGACTTTATGGAGTGTTGACCCCCTTCCACTAATAACCACAAGTATATTATCGTGGTTGTGAATTATTTTACCAGATGGGTTGACGCCATGCCAATGTTCACTAATAATGTAGCCACTACTACCCTCTTCTTTTTCAACCATGTTATCGCTCGATTTGGGGTTACGAAACAATTGGTCTCTGACCATGGCCACCACTTTGAAGATGAGATATGGTGCAATCTATCCTCCCTATTGGGCTTTTAACACCAATATTTGTCATCTTATTATCCCCAAGCAATGGCCAAGTTGAAGTTGTCAACAATATCCCTAAGACTATGCTCTAGTGGACGGTGAATAAACATATGACCATCTAGTATTTAATGCTCTTCTCTGCTTTGTGGGACCATAGAACTTCTATCAATACCGCCCCCTAGTTCACTCCTTTCCATCTCATTTTTTGAGAGGAGGCAGTTTTACCAGTCAAGTGTAAGATCCCTTCCCTTCACCTTGTCATCAAACTTCTCCCATACACCCAACCCTTAAAACAACGACTCATCATGCTTGAGCGCACTCCCAAAGACTATTGTTTTGCATTGCAAACCACTGAAGTGGCAAAGAAGCATATGAAATCTCAGTATGAATGTAAAGTCCACCCTCGTACCTTCCATGAAAGTGACCTTGTTCTCATGTATGACCAATCTCATGATGTCCTAGGACGTGGAAACTTTGAACCTTTATGGCTAGGGCATTATATCATCCATAAGTGTTTGGGCAAAGGGGCATACCTATTAGAAGATCCAGACAGCCAAATCCTTCCTAATCCTCGGAATGCACTCTACCTCAAGAAATTTTACCCATGGCATTTCCCATCGAAGTGCGTGTATATTTGTATTTTCTTCTTGCATTTAGGTAGCTTTCATCCCCCAAGTTCTTACACATTTTATTCTTGCATCTTTCAAATGGATCCATCATCCACACCTTATATCAGTTTTTCTGGTTGTGCAAGTCACTTCACCAAGAATATTTCCTCGATGGCTTGGGTCATTTTTACCCCCATGCATTCGTTAGTCCACTCCAACAGTGTTTGAATTGGACCTACCACCAATAACCAGGTCAAATATGATGCAAGGATAGGTTTGTTAGTCGATTCCCTTAACCATCGCATCCTTCACCTTCATGTTTGTCTAGATTCCTTGCTACTTTTCATGCAATTGAATGGTGTTTATCGTGTGCATAATCCTATCCTATTTAGAAAATATCTATGAGTTAAGCTTTTGATGTGTGAGTTTGAAACCATTTCATTCAATCATGTACCTAGAGCCCAAAATCACTATGTAGATGCCATTGCTAATAACATTATAAATTGGCATTTATCACATGTAAGCAGATATCCATAAAACAAATGGTGAACCATAATTGTCACAAAAAATATGCATAATCATCTATATACATCCAACATGCCCACTAGCATGTTATCAAAAAACAAAAGTGGGGACCCACATGTCCCTGTGCCTAATCACTATCATATGGAGATCCCCGAGCCAACGACTCCATACCACCAGTCCGTAGATCCATTACTTCCTGACTGGCCACTGCAAGGCATCGCGTGATTCCTCACCACTCTGGGGGAAGACCTGTGAACTCATCTTTGTATCAATCCTCTAGATTATGCCATCTTCACTTTGTCACCCCAGTCAGTAGTATGTCTTATCTAAATTGGGGATCCTCCAACAGAGTCCTATCATCCAACCTTTGTCATGATGAGGTCCCACCGTGATCTGTAGCCCCAAGTACTGTAGCTTGCCCTACATATCATGTCGACCTCACTGGTGCTATATCTATATACCACAAAGTTTAGAAATCAGCACCATACACACATATTTCTTGAACTTTAAATGTAACAAACATATAAAAACTTTCACTTGCCATCTAGGCCCGATGATCGTCCTGGTGGAAGTGGTAAGTTAGGATCCCCCTGATAGTTCATGCCATTGTATAGATAGTCATCTATGTATGGAAACATCTGGTCCCAATAAGAAAAAAAACTTAGTTTGGAACACTCATCTAACTCCCCCTCTCCCTCCTCGTCTCATTAGTTGCCCCCATCATGGATATGAATGGGCCCCCATCACGAATATGAACATGAGGTTGAATAATGGGGATCTTCTCAAAGAAGAGTGAGCATAAGACTATCCCAAATTAACAACTATCATTGGTCCCCCATCTGCATAATGCAACTTTCATTTCAACGATGGCAGAAACATCTAGGCTCACCCATAGTAGGACCCTCCCAAAACACTCTCCACCAACATCATCTGCCCTCTAGTGATATGGTGGAAGGCATGGCTACCACAAATTCACAACATCACTGCGGCTATAGCTCGTGTCTCCAATCTCTCCAAGTCATCAATTCGGATATTCTTGCCCGTCACATGACTACCCTGTATACAATGACGGTCAGCAAACTCCTCAATATGCCTCCCACGAGGTAGCACTAGATATATCTCCCATACCAACCCCAAGGGGGGAAGTTTGGTTAAAATGTATATGTCCTAGATCATGAGCTTGATCTGATGCCCTTGAACTACAAAGGCCTCCTGATCTAGATCCCAATAGCTCACTATCCTCAATAGAAAAGGCTCACCAGCCCTCGTCAATGAGTTCTCCAAGAATTTTAGCGTGCCACATTTTGCCAATATCCATCTCACTGCTTGATTCCCTTGAATCTCATCATGGAGGGAATCAAACTCTCTTTCTCACCATAATATCTTTAACTCTACCATACCTGCAAGACACCATTGATTTTTTTTAGTTTAGAATACAAAGGAAAGTCATGGATGCACTTAACCTCAGTGACCAACAGGAAACATTCCTACCCACCCTCTCAGTCTAGAGCACAGTTTTTGCCTCAAAAATTGTGCTTAACGCACTTGTGGGACCCATTTCTACACTCCAAAGTGAAAATATGGCCCCAAATAGTGCACTACAATAGTAAGGAAAGCCAGGGGTATCCCAGCAAAAACTGAGGACCTAATCTAAAAATCTAAACCACTGAAATTGATGAGTATGGTTAGGCCACCTACCTCCAACTCGCAGATCCTAATTTCTATTGTTGATTTTCCCGCTACAATCTCCACAAGATTTAGGGCCTTCTCCTCCTCTCCAAATTCTGCACATCTCACTATGCAAATGAATTGGATTTGGAGGCAAAAGCCCTTTTATAGGAAAAACCCTAGTTTTTTTTCCATTGCCCACTGCAACCAAACCATAGCTCTGTTTGACAAACCAAGAGCACCATTGGAAATTTCTCAATGAGTTCTATAATGGGTCTCTCTTTATTTTTGGTAATCTAACACTTAAACTTGAAGCCATTTTTCCATGAAGTTTCACTTTTCTGCCCTTTAAAATCGAATCTCTTCATTCAAGCCACCCGTTCTTTAGTACCACTTTACCTTTGCACTCGTTTCCTCTCGTGTCGATTTTCGTCATGAGTAACCATCATTTACTCATGTTGTTGTGGTCCCCACAGGGCCTCCCCCATGTGGCAGCATCATCAACTCACCCTTGTTTAGAGTATCTGAGATGTGTCACCCTTGTACTTATGGAGTCTGTTCTGAATCCACATTGCATCCTGTTACAATATTCCATTTGTCATCATGCCACATTTCTTCCATTTTACTTATACTGGACCTCCAGTAATTCTACTTTATCTTTACCAAACCCCCGTTTGAGTCATTGACCATCCCCTCCAGATTCAAGTCAGTAGCTGCTACATCAACCAATTTTATTATCCTCTGATGAGGGAAGTCATTAGTCCACCATCCATCCTCTTTCCTTCCATCATCATCCTTAGTGTCAGTTCATCAGTCACTCTGTTATATTCCCTTGTGCCCTTGTTGAGGATTCCTCATTGCCTTGCCTCTAGTAGGCTCTCTTCTGTCGCCCTCAGCACATTTATTCTAGAATATTAGTCTATAGGGTAGTGTATCTTGGTTCCAACTTCCATATTTGTTCGGTGGCTTGGATCTAGAAAAGGGACTCATTATTTCCCTTTGACTTGGTTGTTTCTCATGTGCTTGACCTCAGCTCCTTATCGCAGGATTGAGATTCATACGCTTGATGGTTTGATGATCCAAATGATTATCCCAGTCATTCCCGAGTGTGTGTGACATGTTTCAGAACTCATGAGGGGGGTGACCCTTCCCCCACATGCCTGAATGACCACATATGTTGATCAAGCCCTTGCAGCTTCATAGATTTGATGGGTTCATTTTTCACCGCTTGCAGTACCCATAACATGCATGTCTCCTCCAGATGATCCATTTAGATTTTACTTCACCAGGTGTTATCAATAAAGATTTATTCATTTAAAATTGTCTTTCCAATTGGGTTATTATTTTGGATACATTACTTTGCTTCTATTTGTTTTGGGTCTTGTTTTATTTTGCGGCAAATTTATCATTTGTATTCCAGATATAGAATGACAACAACCATCAAATTGTTATTAGGGTCACTTATCACCTAGTGACTTAAGTGACAATTTTTTGGTACACCTTCCAGGAATTTTTGCACTAAGACAACTAGTCACATACTCATGACAAATACATTTCACAAAATCAATATCAAACTATCCATGATAACCATAATATAGCCATAATCAATCATCAAGCCAATGCAACAACCACATGAAATGACAATGTAAGAGTCACACATGCAACTGACATGCATGTATGACCAACACACACCGCCCATCTAGTTCGAGAGTTGAACCATGCTGTGATACCAGTCTGTAAAACCCTCCTCCTACATTGACCCAAGTAACCATGCCAACTGGATAAACATGAGACGAGAGGCTACTACGATCAGATTCAAGCTCCTATGTGACTTTAAGGTAGTGGAATCGACAAAAACATCACACAGTCATCGAACACCATCAATAGAACCCTCAAGAGACAAGTCAGCCACTCTGGCAGCCTGTCCCTAAGCCCCACTGTTTTTCTGGATATCTTAGGCCAACTCTCATGCTATGGGCAAGGGAGCGATTAGAAACCTAAATTCAATCTCACGTGCTTGCCTCCCAGTGACCAGGGATCAAAATTTCTAGTTTTTTGCTAATGACCTCAGGATTTAAGCCACATTTTTAGGCCCAGAGCCCAGGACACGGTCCAGAATGGAGTGATATCTTGAAATCATTAAAAATACAGGGAATAAATAATGCAAAATAAATAATTTGAACAAGACCATAACCAGACCCCTACTAGTCATGCCAGGCATTTCGTCAAACATATCATCAACATGTAACCTACACGTGTAAACAACATAATTAAGTGTAGGGAGCTCATATTTATCTGAGAATCGCTATGAACCATTGTTCCCTCATGTCATTTGTTGCATTATCATCTATTAGGCAATAGATACACTATCCATTCATTTACAAGTAAAAACATGCTGAGATCCATACATACTTGTTGTCATAAAATATAAGTATAACTAGCATAATAGGAACAGAAATACCATAAACATGTCATCCATCAAAATACACATATACATCAATACATTTTCACATGAAAATCAAGGGAATGTATTTCTCATTAATAAAGGCAATAAACCAACCGCAGATGGGACTACCATGTTCCACCCGACCATAGAATGGCTGAGCCAAATCTCTCTTTAGCCATTCACCCCTATGTTGTATTCCAAGCATAAATCTGGTACTCAAACCAAAATAACTAACCAGGGCATACCAAGGCTAAACCACCTCAACCTCATCAATAGAAACTAGGCTTTATCGTAATCCATCCCGAATCACTGGGCCAACACAATGAACACTTTAGAACAGGCTTTACTATGATCTCCACTCGATCACTAGGTTAAACAAGAATGGATGCCATTGGATTTCTCCACCTACACCGTGAGGAATTTTCCTGTCTCCTAGTCTCTCATGCTTTACCACAATCCATACTTGGATCACTAGGCCCTAAACCAAGACCTGCTCTTAAGGCTTTAGTGCATATCTAAAACCTAGGATTACTGGGCCTAACAGAGAGAAAACCACCTCTGGGCTTTATTGTACATCTTTCCATTCACTGACAAGGATTCCTAGGCCATCCAAGGCAACACAAAATATGGCTTTACCGCAACCCACCATCTGGCTTAGGGGTTACTAGGCCATGTGTTCTACCATTTCAAAGATCCACCTCTCTCAACATCAAATCCATCCGACAATCCAACTCTACCAAAACATGAGAACCCCATCACACCATGGCTATCTGGAAATGGCAAGGCTAGGCTAAAAACACTATTACACCTAGAAAAACCCATGCCATGAGAGGAAATAACTACATGAAATGTCATGCATGTAAAATCTAGCAAGGAAAATACAGATGCAAGTCAATACCTACAATGAAGCCTTATGTAGTTGCTTGATCCTGCCTTTCCCTACTTGATCTTTGCTTCCTCTTGTCTTCTTTGCCTTTCTTGCTCCAATGCGAAAATTATCCAAGAAAACTCTAAGTGTCCAAGAGTATGAGAGAGAGAGAGAGAGAGAATAATGAGAGGGCTCAAAAACTCAACTGACAAAAGGTTAGCAATTGATCTTGAGAAACCCTTTTATGAATGAGGCTTCTATTTTCTTCATTTTCCTCCTCACATGCAACTTATGACCTTTCACCTTCATTTCCTCCTAATTTCCATTATTTTCATAAATAAATTTGCCAAAAATGACATTTTTCCTTTCCAAAGCCTTAGTCATTGTCTTTGCCAATTTCCTTAGCCATAAACAACCAAATGAACACACCCTATGATCTCCTGCTCAACATTAAGCTTGGAATAAGCGTCCCATCACTCGTGGTTATTGTTTTTAACTTTTATTACATGGAATTTTCATTAGCGTTGTTACACTCTCTTATTGTACCAAAGCCAAAAGCTAATAACCTTCATGGTTAAGTGAGTTAAGCCTCTATAGTTAAAAATCTTGTTAGTAAAGGGCTTCCTATTTTAACTTACGGTGAATGAGGATCTGTTGACTTTTTTTAATTTTTTAATTAAAGTCCTAGATTTATTCTCAAGGGAATATGCTCAATATATGCTTTGCCTGAATTCTTATCAATGGTTGTATTTTGTTAGAGAGTTTGTTAGGTTGCATTGACTTTTATTTAAAAAAATTGATGTCCACCAATTTCTTAGGGATTTTCAAAGCATACCTAATTTTAGAAAAACTTTGTTATATCTTTGGTTGTAAAGGATGTAAACTCTTCAATACTTTTGTTTGTTGGGTTGTGTTATATTCTTTCCACGACTAGCCCACGTAGTTAACCAGGGGGTTAGAGGGGGGGTGGAGCCCCCCTTCGTTGCACCGATTGTGTAGCAGGGGGGTCACAGGGGGTTTGAGGTGTACCCGTAACCACACTTTATGGGGTCTGGGGTAGTGCCCCATAAAATTTTGGTTTTGGACCCTATGTTAGGATGGGCGGACCCACCTATGGTTTTGTGCATGATTTTCGCACATGTTTTTGGATGCAATGGTTTTCGATCCATGGTATTGGACGTGATGGTTTTTGGTCCATGGTATTGGATGCTTCGGCATGTATAAATATGTATTATAACATTGAAAGGAAAATAATGAAAAATCAAGCTGGGAATCCCAGTTTTGGGATCCAGGGGAAAATCTCTGTG
>APFE031758095.1:147068-212978 GCA_000404065.3 Pinus taeda | reverse complement strand
TTAATTTATATGGTTACAATAGTTACACATTTTCTAAAAAATTGAACAATATATTTAATAACCCCTTGCATTAAATTCTACAATAAACTTTATTTTTCTATATTGCAACTATACAAACAATTAATTTTTTAATAAATATAGATATATAAAATAAATTATAGTTATTATTTATAATTTATATAAAAATAAGCTTTCCCTAGCAAAGGATCCCTCTCAAAATCCTCCCCCTTTTTGGGCTAACAGAATATGGAAACTTTGTTGCCCACCAAAAACAAAGCTATTCATGTGGCTTTTATTGAAAAATAAAGCCCCCACCTCGGATGTTCTCCAAAAGAGATCATTCCATGGTCCAAGTCATTGCCCTCTTTTCCTATGAGAGACTAAATCCATCCCCCATATATTCATACATTTTCCTTTTATGATAAGTGTTTGGATTGAGATTCAAAAGATTATTGGGAATGATTACATTCATAATAGAGTCTCATTGGACAAATGCCTAAAACCCTGGTTATATCGCAAACCAAAAGATTCTATAAATGCTCTCTGTATAATGGTGTGTTGGGGTATATGGCTAGAAATAAATGGTGTCATGTTTGAAGACCAAGGCCAAAGAATGGCTTTTAACAATCT
Organism: Pinus taeda; assembly: GCA_000404065.3. Taxonomy (NCBI): domain Eukaryota; kingdom Viridiplantae; phylum Streptophyta; class Pinopsida; order Pinales; family Pinaceae; genus Pinus; species Pinus taeda. Next base: position 212,348 of record APFE031758095.1, on the reverse strand, counting down.
AACACTACAAGACTTTTTGCCTAGAAATTGAATGCCTAATATAATCAATCTCATCTTGATTCAATCATTCTAAAGGATAAGCCATGTATTTATTTTGATGGTGTTGCCCAACAAAACCCCTCCTTTGGCAGAGTTAGTGGTCATTTATATCACTCAGACTCATATTATTTCTCCTTCCCTTGTTGTATTGGTTTTGCTACAAACAACTTGGCTGAGTTATTTAGTTTAAAATTACTCCAACAATTAATTGAACATTTGCATATTTATGACATCAATATATATGAGGATTTTATGACAGTGCTAAACTGAATGAATGGCAAGTCGAAATTGAGAAATCACACCTTGTTGCCCAATTATCATAACATCGTAAGTAGGTTAAGGAGCATTACCCACTATTTTTTACACGTCTAAATGGAGAAAAACCAAGAAGCCGATCATCTTTCGTAAAGAGGATTGACTTTGGCTAAAGGTCAGTGGGAAATTCAAGAAGCCAAATAAGGTTTCCACAACTTTCTCTAATTATGTCCATGGGCATAACTAATCCCTTTGCAGTTGATCAATAGAATAAATTCACAAGTATATATATTTTTGCACTCGTTAGCAGCTTATATATAAACATTTTTTTGGGATCAATATATGAAAATGTTTTAATTATGGTTGTATCAACTACAAGCCTTCTTCTCTGTTTTTGGGATATATTTACCTTTTGTAATGGCTAGTTGGGGTAGGAAGCTTACATAAGTGGCATTTTTTGGGAAATGATCAATCTTCTTGCACACTTAGAACATCAATTTGGAAGAGTTATGTAGAAACATGGAACCTTCAAGCTATATATTCGAGGATTCTGATAGACAGTAAGGCAACAAATTGTAGATTTTACTTGCTTTTTTTAATATAAGAAATGTTGAGCTTGAAGAAATTCTACAAGAAATGATTAGTACTTTAGACACATTTTACAATCTCATTTTTACTCTTAAAAAAAATTCGTAGAAAACACATCATTAAAACTCTATGAACTATAAACCATTGGAATGCTATTAAACACTCGCGAAAATATATTTTGTTTTGTCTATAAATAAAATAGAAACCATTTTCCCTTAGATTTTTATTTTATAAAATAAAGTAATTAGTAAAGTATCTTAATTAACTTTTTTTACCGAACTATTTACCTACAAAAGTTCAATGATTTATGTGCTCATTCCCAAAACTGTCAACATTATCTCTCACACTATGACATATTGTGAGAGCCAAATAATATCTCACACAATGTGGCATGTTTCATTATCATATTGCTAACGAAACATCATCATGCCCTTCTTTAACTTGGTTGAGCAATTAGAGATTTGGAGGGTCACGTTATCGTGTCTAAGTGGAACAAAGAAAGATAGTTTGTTGGTTTTCTTCCAAGCTGACCAATGCAACTCTTCATGATTGATCGTTGGTGGAGCATTATGTGTAAAGCTGTTCCCATGATTTACGCAAAGTGGGCTTCACACTTATGATGAGATTCTCGTGATCAAGTTTCAAATCTGTGGAAAATCCTAAGGGACATTGGATTTAGATTTTTTTGAGAATCTATGAGATAACAAGATTACGAGTATTAATGGTATTTGTCAGATTTCTTTTCGAGATATTATCTAATTTAGCGAGTTTCCCTTACATTATCAAAACGCAATGATATAATAAACTAGCCTTCAATCGATTCAAAATTCTAGTAATTTTTTGAAGAGACTTGATCGATTGAAAATATATGATGTAACCATGTTTTTTTACCATCAAATACTTCATATATATAATACAAATTTCAATAAAATAATAAAAATCAATATATTTATGATTCATAGAAAATAATAATTTAAAATAAGAAAAAAGATATCGCAGTGTATCAATTAATAATAAAAAACATTAATTATTATGGCAAAGCTTTTTTCGTGTGTTGCGTTGCGGCGGTTAGGGTTCGGCCTTAGTCGGTCGCCTTTTTTTTTTTCCATGGTTTTTGAGGCTCAATGGCGTTAGGATCCTCGAACTCTTCAACTACTATGAATATAACATTGCCATGATTTTCTCCGGATATGTCGTTGTCTGTAAACATGGTTTAGCTCTCTCCTTTTTCCTCTGCTCCATCGGCTAGTTTTAAGTCCCTTGATGTAGACTCGTCTGAATGACGTCTTCACTCGCGGACAATGGGGCTTTTCCCTCTGCCCCCCTTTCATTCAGTGACATTTTGAGGGCTGCCCCTGGTTGCCTTCGCCTCCTCCCAAGATGTCTTGAAGTTTGTTTCTGGTCCCCCAGTCACTTCAGTTTTTGAAGCTCCCATTATTGAGGTCCCAGTTGTAGCTGAGGTCGTCAGTGAGGAAAGAAAAGGAAGTTGGTTTGGTCTGCATATTCAATTGACTGTGGCCAAGGCTTGTCGATCTCTACTCACGGATTTCTGAGCATTGGAAGCCTTTTATTTTGGATGTCTTCAATATCTGCGCTTTGATTCGAGGCTTCTTTATCGATGTTTTTGATAAAATTGAAGATAGATCTGTAATCTCCAGTTCTATTTAGTGGTTCTGGGGCAGTTTCGGGCTTTCTATGCAACTATGGTCTCCCTCCTTTGACCTCCTTACTGCTTCAATCTCGACCACTCCGCTATGGGTAACGGTTCCTAATTTTCCTTTATATTTGTAGAATCATGTTATTTTTACTATAATTGGAAATTAGGGAAGTGATGAAACAAAATACTATCTGAAAGCCCACATATACTATGTGGAAATATCTGAAAGCCCACATATACTCTCATATATATGGAAATAGATTTCAACGGAAATAGATTTCAACAAAAGTTTTCCAGCTGAAATCAAGTGTACTTATCCAATATGCAAAAATTAGACTGCAAAAACATCTCCTTCTATTGTAGAGCTTATCCATAGATTTCAACAAAAGTTTTCCAGCTGAAATCAAGTGTACTTATCCAAGATGGAAAAACTAGACTGCAAAAACATCTCCTTCTATTGTAGAGCTTATTATGAGATTAGCCATTCTCTCCAATCCTACCCTAAAACATGGAAAAATAATGTTAAGTTCTAATCGTAAACCTCATTGATAGGAAGGCGCCAATTGAGATCGCTACACAAACTATATGGATGATCTTCCTCTAGCTTCTAAAAATGAGGACCAAAGGAAAAAAGAGTCACAACATTTGGTGGTTAGCCAAGTTCATACAAGCAATAAGGCAGAGCTTGTCGTCATTTCAGTAAAATATAATATATCGATTTCTCCCTCAAGTGCCTCGTAGATTAATTCTATTGAGGAACTGGTGTGCATCCATCGTTGGATTCGGATCACTAGCATGGTTCATTTGAAATCCCTCTGAAATCCCTATGAAGGTTAGAAGAAATGGATTCGGATCACTAGCATGGTTCATTTGAGATCCCTCTGAAATCCATATGAAGGTTACAAGAAATATGAGTAACAGTTTTTGTATAAGGATTACTCATAAAATTATTTGTATTTTTTACTATAAAGTTAAATTACAAGTCACATAAATAGTGGTAATGAGATCCAATAGTTTTTAAGACAAGAGAATATTATTGAGAAAATATCTCAACAGACTCTAACTACTAACAAACAAAATCTGCCTCTATTTTAATGTAAGCATTATTCCAAGTGTCTTCTTTAATGCTTATATTTACATCATTACAAAGATTAATACAAAATGACAAATTGTCACATCTATCTGTCTTCCTCAACACTTATTCTCACTCTCCTAACAACTCTCTTTTCACCACCATAATATTTGAGCTCCTCATTCATCTCATTTAAGACATAGTCGCCTCTAACCATCTTTGATGAACACCTCTAACCATCTTTGATGAACTTTGTATAATTGACGCTTCTCTACTAAAAAACAATCTCGATATTGAACTATATCCAACAATCAATTATGCAACTGATACAATCAATTATACAACTAACCTTTCTACACACATGGAACTCAAACAAAACGTATAATTAATACTCTTGAATCCCAAAGCACAACAATATTCATCAACTTATAACAACATACTCACACAACAAAATTAACTATACATTCTCTCTACACCCAATAACATTGAAAACCACTAATTTCAATTCTGTTAATCTATTCACGGATTACTTCTGCATTGTAAAATTTGACAAAATAAAATAACAACGAAGCCCACCAATTACAAAATAATACCAACAAAAAAAACCAAGAACGTCGAGCTAAAATCCCTTATAAATCTTATGGGCATGAACCTGCGTAAAGATCTGATCTGGATCAAATGTGGTAGTTGCTCGTTGAATTGAATGCTGGAAGGTCTGACTGATTCCTCGAAGAGTGAGATTGGCTTCCCACAGTCATATATGAATATGAGCTTTCTGCAAGTAAATGTCCACATAAATCAGTGAATGACCCGACACTTTGAATCTCTTTATGCTTATCTTCCACCTCTCCCAAAACAAAACCTGAAATTCACGTTCATCTCCACGGACAATCTCAGAACTAGTAAACACCGAAGCAACGTCTGTTCTAGCATTAGGTTCACTTTCTTGGGTTTAATCGCCGCTATATTTCTCCGAGGATTAAACCGAAATTTTCATCCTAATATTTGTGTCTTCCTCAGGATGAGGCTGACTGCATCAGTGAATGGAGATGAGCTTTCAGTGAGGCCATTATTGTGGTGTATTAATACATCACATGAACTCTCGTCAAAGACTCCTAAACTGATATCAACGCTTTCTCTCGAATGGATCGACTATACATCACAGGCCTTTGGAAGTACTGGAATCCAATAGTGGCGACTTCATCCTGTGATAGCGGCTGGACTTCTGCCATTTGTATCGTAGTAATGTTGCATGCATTCTATCCACTGTGTTTCTTATCTTCCCTCCCAGAATGCAGCAACGATCCACCTACGTCCATCGCTCATAAGGTCTCATAAGGTCACGACAGTTGTCCATTCTCTTGGACATATCGAAATTGGCCTACGCGAGGCCTAAATCGTGATCAGAGTTCTTTCTAGAACTTTAGATCGCCATGTACTTTAACAATAATTCGACAAATAAGGCACGTTCTGACCACTGAGTCCAGCAACCTGATGATCGTGCCGCTTCATTACCGTTATGCAGGAAGGAACATCGCTGCCCCTCAAGAGCAATGATTGAATGTTTCCACCTATCCTCTGGTAGTTAACAGAAATCTTCTTCGCCACTACTAAGCACGAGACCTGAAAAAAATCAATATCAAGACTGCAATAATCTAAAAACAAACATTCTTACACTCAAAAAAAACATCAAATCTCATATCTCTTTTCATCTTTCTGAGCACTTCCGCAAGGAGACGGGCTCAGACCTGCTCTGATACCAACAAGAAAATTGGAGGAACAGTCATGGTATAAAAATTACTCACAAATACTTAAAAAAATATCAAATTTTATATTTTTTTCAACTTTCTGAACCTTTCATGAAAGAGACAGGCTCAGACTTGCTAGGATACCAACAAGAAAATTGGAAAAGCTGTTATTATACTAAGATTACTCAAAATTATTAGTATTCTTCACTACAAACCCAAATTATAAACCACAAATAATGGTAATGAGATACAACAATTTCTGTAAAAAAAATATTATTGAAAAAATTTCTAAACAAACTCTAACTATTAACAAACAAAATCTATCTAATTACATTTAATGTAAACATTATTCCAAATAAACTTTTAATGCCGAGATAGTATCCTAAAAAAATCTGTCCTAAGATATTTTGGACAAAGACAAAAAAAAATCAGTAAATTCATATAGGCTTGTGCACCCTTGGGTCAACAAAGGGAAAGTGTTAACGTGGGCAGGCAAAACAAAGATCGGTCCTCCCTCTTCGGAATGCAAGGTGATTTATAAAGTCAAGCTTCTTTAAACTTGGATAACATTGTTGAATCAGCGGAACAAGACGCGTGGACTCAAATAAAAAAGAAGAGAGAGACTCTCGTGGAAAGATACATTTAAAAATGCAGCCAAAGAAAAATAAAAGTTAAAATATGTTAGGTAAATGTATAAGGATATTTGGACTTTTTCGGAAAATCTTCAAGTGGAATAGTTTATTTGCCAAGAAATATGGGAAAGTTTTGTAAGATTCGGGTTGTTCTAAACCTAATTTTAAAGGTTTCTTGGAATATTTGCTCTCACAAATTGTAATCTCTTTCTTTTATTAGTTCAAATTTCTAGTTCGTTTTTTAAAATTTATTTAATAAAAATATTAATCTTTTATTATTATTAGAAAACTAAATAGTGTAAATCTAAAAAATATATATATAATACTGTTATATTTTTATTTTTTAATAATAATATATTATTTTGTGTGATATGTTATAAGATTAATATGTTTTATCCAAACTTTTTAAAAAGTAAGAAATTAATTAAGATATTTTTTAATATTTTGTTTCTTTGATTAAAAAAATAGAAAAGTATTTCTATATGAATATAGTTTTGTTGACTTAACAAATAAATAATTAAAAAAATATCATTAATTTAGTTATTATCTAGTGCGGTTGGTTAAAACTATTACCAATGATGCAATTTGGTAGTATAATAGTATTGTTAATATTTATTTTTATAAATGATGCAATTTCCAAATACTACATTATAAACTAGTGTAATGTGCAATGTTGTTGCTTAGTACTACTTCTTATGCAAAAAGTAATCAATAGCAATTATTGAATGCTTGAACAAATTATAAATCTAATAATGAAACACATTTGAATAAAACGAAGGAAAATAACAGAAGTAGTTAATGGACTAGATAATTTTGGAGCAAAATAGAGATAGGTGCATAGATAATTTTGGATGAAATGTTGGCCGCAATATCATCATTTGTTATTGTTGTAGCAACTACAACCACCCTCCAAAATTTTGCCTTAGCTTCATTTTGGAGCCTCCCTTCCAACCATCATTAGCAGCATGTCTTGCGTTGTCCATATACATACGCTTCAATTGAGTTTCAATGGCTTATCAGCTTGTGTTTGCTAGCTTGTTTTCCTTCAACCTGCAAGCTGACATCCCGTAACTTGGTCATTTTCTGGCTATTTTGTTCACTTGGATAATTGCGTAGTACTAGAGGGGAACCAGCCTTCCTCTCTAGAATTGTGCAGACCATCAAAGCAGCCTATTGCTCTCTAGAAATTCGCAGAGAAAGCAAGCATCCTTCCCTCTAAAAATTGCACAGAGCATCCCATCACTATGCTTGCTCTCAAAATTTACGCAGATCTGACTGATAGCCTGGGCTTTAGTCCAAAAATTGTGCAGAGCCTGAGGGGCAGTGAGACCCACTTGGCCTAGAACCTGCACAGAAGTCACTCCAGGGCTTGCAGTTTATTGCATGTGCTCCCAAGTTGACCGATTCCCTCCAATACTAAGCAATCTTGCTTTGCATGCATGGGCTTCTTTTTCCCAAAAAAGAAGAAAACATCCCTAGATTTTAGGGATCCATTTTTAGTAGTTGGGGGTTACATGAAAAAGTCATTTTAGAAACCTCCCTCTAAGTGTCACTTTTTCCTAGATTTGTGGTGTTATCTCCATCTTGCACTAAGGCCTCTTCATAGAAACGAGAGGAAATGTTCTTTGCCCAAAGGTGGCAACCAAAGTTTTGAAGTGAGCACCTTAACCTATAAAGGTTAAGAATCATGTGTCTACAGGCAAAGAATACAAAGATCCAAACTGGAGTGATGAGTGAAACTTTAAACTTATGCTTCAAAATGGGTCGTAGTTTAAAGGCTATACACTTTGGGCCCGGTTCCCTTCCCCATAATCTAAACATGATGGCATCCAAGAACAGTTCCAGCAGCAAAGGTAGAAGCAAGTTAACACTGCCATAGGCCCCTAACATTGAATAGTCAGCACCCAATGAACAGCCCAGATCAATTTCGTTTCATGACAAAGGCTTCCTCCACTCCATGATACACTCTATCGTAACAAGTAGGGACCACCCGATAGGTGGTCTCCTCCCATTCACTGCTCAAATATTCGGGTATCAGGTATGACCGTAAAGTACGAGTAAATGGTGAAAGGTAAAATTGTTTATTGATTGTATGAGTCTGTCCCTTGTTCTCCCAAACCAACCAGAAATTGTCACATGTCTTCCCCTCATGCCTTCGTCTCCCACCACCTGGGCACACATCCTTGTTCCTGCATAAAATACATAAAGCCCTAAGGTTATCACCCAACAACGATTATTCATCCCAGTCAAGGAACCACACGACTGGACAACTGTGCAAGAGACTTGTTTACACTCTCCCAAAGGTCGTGGGTGCCCTCCCAAGTCATTTCCATTCCCTTGCAGGCTTCAGGTAACCCGACACCACCTAGCCTCCTCGTTTGCTTTTTTTTTTTATTCGAAGCAATGAAGCATGCGGCCCCTGTAACCCCCAACACTCATGAGGTGAAGAACCTTGGTGCTAGTCTTTTAACTGACACTAAAGCCCATATTATGGACCATGTCTATCCATTTTCTCTTGCTAACATCCGTTACGAGATATTCTCAGACCACATAAGAACGAGGACCCGTTTAGAGTTGTGGCTTTTGGGTTATACTACCAAATTTCTCCCATAGTTCATCACCTCCCTGAATTTGTAACTTGGTTGATGAATTCTTACCAAAGTTAGAAGAACCATTTCGTTTCTCCTTCAGGAAGGGTAATCCTTGAAATAAACCCTCTTTTAATTCAGAGAGCTCTCAATTTCCTCACATCTCCCTCTATGTGCACCTTCATTGATTCAACCCTAGATGGGCATTTTACGGCACTCCCTGTGAAAGAGTTGTGGGCCTTCCTAGAGAAAATTCTCACTCTCGACGCCAAAACCCTGCCTTTGGATATTCATCTCCCATTATCTCTTTTTAAACTCATTGTTCAACCAATCTTAGTCACTGTCATTGGTCTTTTGGGTGGACACACCACTCTGCAATTAAACAGGGTGGCTCTCGTTTGTTTACATAAGTTGAAGTAGCCCGAATGCTAGTTAAACATCCCAAAATACCTCTCGACCTCCATTTTATTTCAATTCATCTATCTCAGAGCCTCTTCCTACTTCCACTACTACTCACTGTTGTTTTACTTGTTTCTTTATACTCACATTGAAGAATTCCAATGTCTTCACCTGGATGTGTGTACCCCTAATAAAAAGAGAAATTCGGTCTTCGATTGGAATGTCTCTATAAGAAAGAAGCTAGGCTTAGGAGGATATTCTCAATTCCTCTCATCCTTCATGGATATTGCCTACCAAATCATTCATGGAGTGCCATCCACCAGAATATTCCCTGAGAAAAAGGAACTCCTCCAACTCCATGAGCAACTTGCCATTGGAGACTGGTACCTCTATGAGGACTATAAAGAGATCCAAGTTTATGGGTGCGAGCTTCCTCCTTATCATTTGTTAGTATTTATGCCAATGAGGGTGTTCTCCCTCGATTTCATCAGGAAAATCCTCAATGTTGACCTGCTCCACTTTGTACAGACCAAGAAAGGTTACATCTTTAAAATGGGATAGTTGGTAGGTCCTTTTGTGATAACACCAAGCAAGCCTTCAAAATATTTGAAGCCATGCTCGAAGACATGGAATTTGAGAAAGGTCAAATCTAGAACTATGATCCTCGAGGTCTCCTTTCTTGGAGAGGGGAAAAGATTAAAGCCTCAACTTATGTGCATGATCCTAAGCCCGAGGTTGAAAGGAAAGCTAACTTTGATTCATGGACTCTTAATACAGACATGGAGACAATGTCCCCAACCAGCACAGATAAGACACAAAGAGTACTGCTAACACTTCTGGGACATCTGACATGTAAGAAAAAATGGCTCATAAAAGGGCCAGAAGTCAAGGGTAGGAATAGGAACATGAACAAGAATAGGAAGAGGAAGAACCAAGAATCCAACTCCAAAAGCAAGTGTTTGAGAACCTAGGGTTTCAGGTTAATTTGGAAATACCTCCAGAGGTCTCAACAACATCCTCGACTGAGGTAGCCATCCTAGAGTCTGAGGAAAGTCTTTATGCAACAAGAACAAATTGGGCATAGGGTGAGAACATCCAAGTGAGAAACAAGAGAGAAAAGGAGAAGTTACATCAATACATGACTTCACAGATCACTCCTTGAAACACTTTGTTATTAGTTGCAGGATCTAGAAAGAGAATAGATGAAAATTAGGTTGAAGCACCCATCTTTCCAAACCCTACCTTCGAGTTCCCAGTTTCAAGACCTGGATGTGTCTCTGGATTTGACCAATGCTCCTCTAGCAAACAAGGTCAGCCTACATAAGCAGGGAAATGCTATACAATGACATCAATAAGAACCAGATGAATATTGATCAGGCTCAAGTCTACATAGATAAAATTGTTGAGAATTTAAAGGTTGAGAAGGTCAAGTCTCATGCTCTCTTTAAACAGAAGGAATATTATAAAGAACTGATCATGAAAATGGGACTGGATCTTGAAGACAATGCAACAGTGGTAGACATACTAAAGGAAACCAAGAGGGAGAACATAGAGTTGAGACGGCAACTAAAGATCCCTAAAGGTGAGCATATTCAAACCCCTAAGCTAATCCAAAGTGAAAAGGAAAAGGAGGTGGTAATACAGGAATTGGACACAAGCAGAGAAAGAGTTGCAATCTTGGAACAGAGAGTGGACGATTTATAGAACCAAATCAATTTTCATGTATGTATTGTACTCATCCTAGATGATTCTCAAAACCCCACTAATCATCTTACTAAGGCGTTACCAGAACTAAAACTTTCTGAGAATAATTTGGTGAGATTTCAAAGGGAGTTGGATGCAACCAAAATCTAGGTGACCCAAAAAGAGAGACAACTCCAAGTGGAAAATTTGAACATCCACAAGCTCACAAAATATTTACAGAGTACAACTCAAGAGATCAAGGAGTTGAAGACCAAGCTAAAAGGAAATCTGGCCCTCATAGAAGCCAGGCAAGGGGTGTGGGACAAGATCATCTAGTAAGTTAATAAATGCTAGGAGCAAGTAGCTCTGATACATTATCAATAGAAGCTCTATAATGAACATTCCCCTCCTATCCATAATGACAAGCAGGCCACTATTACAAACACCTAATATGCTAAGAACTACATTCAGTTTTTGATAGAGAGAATAATTAAGGAGCCAAGGCCACTTGATAAATCAGATAGAATGGAAACAGTAGCTGAGATTTCTAAAGTTATCTCAAAAGGGAAAGTCAGGGCTAAGCCAGAACAAATTCTGGCAAAGCTACAAAAAGAGTTGTCAATATTTGTTAGGTCACATTCAATCATCTTCTAGAGGTCGGGTTGCCTAATGAGTGGGGAGAAGATGGAGAATTTCTCACACAGGAGGTGTATAACCAAAACCTGACTGAGGTTAAGAGCGGGATAGGTGTATTTCTCGAAAGAATTATGACCATTAAAAACTTCTTAGAGAAGGAATTTCATCTTCTCAATATGGTTAAAAGTATCTCTCAGCATAAACTAGATTATGAAAGGACGATCTATCTTTAACTCCACTATTGACAATTCAACTCTATTCCACATCCTCCTCCATCCATGTAGCAATGTCGCGAAAAGTTTGTCAATCCTCCCATGCTTTAAATGGTTCACCCATGGGGTTCTGCAGCTTCACACCAAGCATCCATGTCATCTCGTTGACCATGAATATGGTGTTTATTTAGTGAGTGATGGCTTTGATTTTACTTTTCAGTTACTTTTACCTTATGTTTGTTATGATTTTAACAAGACTTTCTATTATGGTTAAGAGAGTTGTTCCTTTACTCATGCTCAAATTTTGATTTGTGATTTTTGTAATGATGATAAATATCAAGAGGTAATATCTTCTTAATGGATTATGCTTCAGAGTCTTTTTGGTATATATACATTCTTGAAAAAGGAAAACAGGTTTAGAATCTGAAAGAAGAAACTCTATGATATTTTTTGAGAATGCTTTACTTTTGAATATGTATCTCTTAGAATGTTAATGAAATCATGGTGATTCCTCATTCCAATACTACATTTTGTTATCTCTCAGTTTAAAGTCCATTATGTTCATTTTCTTCTCTGATTTCACATCATTGTAGCTACTAGATGTGTTTTATGTGTTCTTATAGGTTCATTTATCTTAAAGTATTAATGCTTATGTCTATATGAATCTTTGAAACTAAATCTTTAATTGCGCTCCATGAATCATCGCACCCATTCCTTACTAATCCATTATGTATTTCTCATCTCATAAAAGTGTAGAATTCTTGATGTTTCAATCTCTATGTGATGAATTATCCTTTGTCTTTATCTGCCTTCATCTCTCTAAAAAACAAATTGAACTGTAAATCCTCAAGTTGCTCGACCTTCATGATTTATCATACATATTTTTGTATGTTACATATGTATGAGAATGTACCAAGAAATATATGAACTATGTATTTTTTATGAATGAACCAATCAAATGTTGTTTACGATATATGTATATATGTGTATAAGGAAAATATATGTGATGTCTCCAATCTTCGAAGAACTATTTGAGAGAGCTAAGCTCTTGATGCTAAGAACTATTTGGCATCATTTTTAGGGAACGTATTAGAGGAATTTTCCCCTGGGATACGAAATTCAGGCACTCTTTGTGTAGGTGATCAAAGACATCCTGATTGCACATTCATCACCTCGGTGACTCCACAAATCTCATTCTCATTTATCATCCTGACTTTTAGAAAGCCCCACACTCATTCAAATACCTCTCAATATAGAACCTTATGTGTATCTAACCCAGAGAAACTAATTTTCAAAAGAGTCTAGAAGGAGAAAACCCCTGCTACAAATGCTGTTGTCTCATCATTCTTTAAAGCCTCTTGTTATAAACATATTTGGGCATTGCAACCCCAATCATATATGTCGATAAAACAAGCTCTTTAACCCCTAAAAGTGTTGTTTCATACCCTAAAGGATCATGCTCAACTGATTACATCATTTCCCAGAAGTTCCATCTGAAAAACTACTTAGAACTGGCCAAAACTAGACCATACTGACTGCTCCATGGTCAAGGTGCGATGCATACTAGCTGCTACACTATCCAAGTGTGATGCATACTGAAATAGCCTTTTTTCGAGTGTGATGAACGAGAAGAGACAAATGGAAGAGACAATTTGCTAAGTGGACGCTCATGGAATCTTCTAGAAACTTCTCCTGTGACACTTGCCTCTCTGAATTCGCCCAGGGATGAGTAAGAGATAAAAGAAATCTCCAAGTGGAACCAAGAACTATTAGTGGAATGACACTAATAAAAAACCCAGAGCTCACTCACCCCCCTTGCAAGACATCTATATATGGATCCCTCATCTGAGAGATCTAGAGGTTGGAATTTTGTAATTTGTAAGGAAGTACTGTTGGTTTCTCTTTGAGAAGGAACATTATATTGTTGGGTGATCTTGATTTTCATCAGGTGTAGAGGGCTTTGATGCTGGGAGGATGATGCTGGATCAGACAGCTGGGTTGTAATCCTCTCTTCTACTATTAATAAATTTATTTGAGTTTTCCTCCATATAATCGTGTATTTGTGAATGCAATTGTATGGTCAATGTATTTTTGATTCTGCATTGTTTATAGTATTATATATCTTGATGCTTTGCTGGTGTTTTTTTGCTTTGCCTCCACAAGTATTCTCTAAAGCGGGACAAGTAGGAAAGGATTGGCAAGCTCTATCAAGGGAGAGAGGAAACAAGAAAGGAGCCAAGCGAAAGATCCAGGTTGGTGCTCTCTGCTTCTCTCTTATCTATCATACATAAAGGAAATCATAAGTTACTTTGATTGTTTGTTTCTAAGATAGCTACCCGTCTTAGTGAGACTAGCAGATCGAAAAGACACTAGTTTTCCTGGAAAAAAATAACGACTCCAATGGGGATCGATTAGTTTGTTTGTTTGTTATTGTTGTTTTCTTTATAAACTACAGACGGAGCCTGAAGTTAACCCATCTAGCCTTCGAATTACTCTTGCTATGCAAGCGCAAAGTAGATCAACACTGCTTCAATCAATCTCCGGGTTGGTTTATGAACTGAACATCTAACTTACAAACATCCTAGGTGCCCTGGTGGTAGCTCAATAACCTCCTAAGATCATACCCTTGTACTTTGTTTTTACTATCTACCATAGCTTAGCTGAAATAACTGAACTTAGCTGCAAATTTTGAGCAAAAACCAAACTCAATTTCATTCCCTAGCCCATCGCACTATCTATAACTGGCAACCTGTATGCATCGCACCTCTCGTGTGTTGCAGGTGAGATGCATCCCTATTTCCCTTAAGGACAGGTGCGATGATTGAGTGATATTGTTTTCCTCTTTGGAACTTGGTTTTTCTCCTTGTTTTCAGCTCTATTCAGTAGTTTTCATGCTTATGATCAATATCTCATTGATGAAGCCTTCTTCCTTTACATTATTTAGCCTCCATTGATTAGGATTTGTGAATGTTTTTTATGTATTTTTCATCATTTATAGTAGCGTAATCAAACTGTCGTTTTTTAATTCAAAAGTGTCATAACTGTCGTTTTGAGTCAAGAAGAAGAGTGTTGTAAAGTCTTCCTCCTCTAGATAGTCAATTGTACTTTTTTCATTGTATTTGATTTGAGTTGTCAATATTTGAAGTGTCAAAAGCAATTTTCCATTCGAAATCGAAAGTGTCATTTTAGTCTTCCTTTCATTTTGGAAAGAAATTGTTGAAGTGTCGCTTTGAAGAAAATAGTTCAGATCTGTACTTAGTTTTCCTTTTTGGCATTCTCACATTAAGGAAATGGAAAAAAAATACATGCATGTGCATTTGCATTTAGACTGCGTGCAGAAAATGTTTTAGGAAAAGTGCATTTAGTGTGCGCTCCTTTCTCTCTGTTGAAATAATCGTACTCTTCTTTCCTTAGTAGCTAGGATTTTCATTGCTAAAAGAAAAACAAATGACTGTTTATCATTTTAGATTGCATATTTAGGAATTTAAATCTACATCATGCAGTGAACCTTAAAAGGCAAACTTCTAAAAAATATCAACTCTAAAATAAATCTCAATGAACATAAAAATGCTTTGGAACCTAACACAACAAATCTAGGAGTCTAGACTAGAGACGTGTTCTGGCATTGTAAAACCTTGTAACTATCATTTTCGTTGAAGGTTGGGTGATTCCTCCTCTTTGATATGACAAGTGCCAGTATGGACTTGTGCTCCCTGTACCGTCGAGTATATATTGGGAGACCACAATAGGCTGATATCCTTTATCCTTAGGAAGTTGTGTCTACCACCCTATCGATCACAATGCACTGAACACAACATTCGAGAAGATTGACTGTCGTACATAAAGTCCTTGGTATTTTCTCTTTAATTTACCATCAAGGTGTATATTGCAGTTTTTCGATTGTTTTGGTAATCCTTCTATCTAGATTTCCAAAGTAGTCACTTTTGTTCCTTTTCAACTCCTTAAAATAAAAGGTCCATCTGAGCACTTGTCACTCCAGGCTCATTAAAAATCGAAAGCAACTAGAGTCACCTTTAACTTTTTCTTGACTCTTAAAAATTGAAAAGCAAAGTTGTGTCAAAGCGTCATAAAATTTATGTAATTTGGAATAACATCCTTGTTCCTTCGTTGATCTTAGGTTGAGGTAATGGAGTCCACCAATCAAGGAATTCCCCTTGGGGGGAATCCTAGTCCTTTCTCTTCTTGGGGGGATATTGGTGCTCCATATATGGCCACATTGTCCCTTCCAGGAATCACGATTGGCTTGCCAGTATGGCTATTCTCAACCTCTGTCATTCAAAACACCATAATTCCTCAGCAATCGAATCAGTAACCAGATGATACTAAAGTTGTCCCTTCACCTTCTACTTCATTTGTTTCTCCCTCTCCTTCTTCCTCTTTGCTTGGTGAAACTAGTGATACTAAAAACCAAGTAAATGAGAAGAAGAAGAAAGGGAAGGAGAAGAAGAAGAAGAAGTCAATCCAGAAAGGGGGAAACCATGCATCATTCGACAAAAATCCGCACACCGAACCTTCCAAACCCAAATCTCCATGCATGATTTGCAAAGGAAACCACTTTCATCGATATTGTCCTTGCATTCCATGGATCTTGAGAGAATGGTCTCCTCATTTGCACCGTCCGTGTCATCAACCTCTGTCGATCATGTTGATAGCACACCATCAACTAGTGAAAATGAAGTCAATGGACAAAAAGGAAAGTTTAGATTTCCATGTAGGTTGTGTGAAGGCAATCATGCCCTTCACCATTGTCCTTTTCTGGACAAAGCCAAAAGTATCTTAGATAACCGTCCTGCTTCACCGCATCGACTTCTGCCTGGATACAAGAAACTCTTGCCAAGTCCATCACTAGTTGAAATCTGACTAACATAACTCAATTGTTGGTCGAAATGCCTATCATTGAAAGTAAACCTTCTAAGTCCATACCGGACCAAAGTCAATAGGTTGAGATGGTAGTCGACCCAGTCTTGCCTTCAGAAGGTCTACCTTCAAATGCTACAATGTCCAAAGAGAATGAGAACAACACCATTCAAATTATTTTTGTTAATACAGAATCTGATGAACATGGGGGCAATCCACCTGTTCCTTTACAATAGGAGGAAAATTCCCTAGTTCAGGAGGTTCATCCCACTATTTATCCGGTACCTCCTCCGAGCAATCTAGTCATTTCCTTCGATTCGAATCAACTAGCAAGACCCCGTCTTCCATCTACTGTACCATTCCAGATCATAGTACAAATGTACAAAATGATCATGTCTAGCACTATCATAGATGAAGGGGCTTCAGTGAGTATCCTTTCCTCAACTGCTTGGAAAGCGCTTGGTTCACCATCGCTTCTGCCTGAGAATCAAAATTTCTCAGGCTTTAACAAAGGAACCAGTCAATCATTACGGATCCTTCCAAAGTTATCGATGACTTTGAAAAGGAAAATTGTTCACTTGAACATGATGGTAGTCCAAGGGCCATTAGATTACAATCTACTCCTTGGGCATGACTATGTTTATAGCATGGAAGCTATTGTTTCCACACTCTTTCAAGTAATGTGTTTCCCGCATGAAGGCAGAATGGTACAGCTTATCAACCAGCTTTCATTTCCTGATTCAAACACAACTACAAGTCAAACATCATCCCTAAATGGTGTTTTTGCGTCAAGAATGTCTCTTCAACCTTCATTTCATCCACCTAATTACCGCGAGTAGTTCGGTGAATGTAATGAAGTTTAGGGGGCATGCACCCTAGTCTACTTCGGTAGGCGAACCCAGCTGAAAAGATAGGTTTCCCAATAGGTTATGTGATTGGAAGCTCACACCATTCACCTTTGTCTATGGGCAGAGCCAAGGAAATGTTTTTTGTCTAGCCACAGATAGAAACGATCTTGCCTAACCGCTAGGACTTCCATATGGTAACCTAGTGTCATGCGGAAAGAGTTATTTTTGCTGACAAAACTAACCTCCCTAGGATTCTAAGACTCTCTAGTGACAAACAAGAAAATTAAGTAAAATCCTTCTCTAAATATACATTATTATATGAGAAACCAAGTGTTTTTCGATCCTACCTGAAGTCCAACGCTTGTTGTAGCATCCAGCCTCGTCGATCCAGATGAGCTCCTCCTTCACTTTGAAACCTGCATACACTAACAATCAAACGATTACATAACACCTGAATATTCCATAAAACAAAGCATATTCAACATATAGACCAAGGAGTATATGAAACAATTCATTAACAACAAATCATTGAGAAGAATGGACTTATTTGTATTAAGGAAACAAAAAAGAAACCATTACAACCTGAGCCTTGGTGTTGTGCAAGTTCCTCCCAGGGTCCAGCAAGAGTTTTCCTCTACTTTGACAAGCTCACCCACTTCCAAAGGAAACAAGAAAGGATGGTAATCTCTCCTCACAAGCTTACAATGGAAGTCCTAATTCCAGCAGCATCTACCCTTTGGAATGTTCAGCTTTCAACCTCCCCTCCTTGGCCCAATGCCTGTATTTATAGTGTTCTAGAGGAAGTTATTCAGTTCCAACATCAATGGGATACTCCCTCTTTTGGATGGGGTAGCTCCTCTCTTGATGGGATAAGTTCCTCTATCATAGGGATGCATGAACCATCTGGAGGCGCTCAATACACGTCAAACACTCTTCTAGAAGGCTCTAGAAGTGACCACAAGCAACTTTTTAAAGATGAAACTTGCGCCTTTTGACCTTTACAGGGGTACGCACCCTAGCTTTAGTATACAGAGCGTATTACTACGCAGGTCTAATGTAGTATTTGGAGTGCGTACACGCAGGTAAGGTAGAGAGAACCTGCGTACCCAGAGATAAACATGTTTTCAAGTGACTTTTTCTCTCTTTGAAGTTTGACATGAAGAGCAGAAGTATAAGGCTTGACAAGGAGGATAATATGACTATTGATGGAGCCATATTAACTGTAGATAGTCATGGTGACAAATTTCAGTGTAACACCTAGAAACTCTACTTTTCTTCATACCTAGGGGCATGCAACCCTTTTTATGCAAGAAAAAGACGACCAATTAGAATTAGCTTTGTAGCATTTTTAGCTTTTTAGCATTTTAGTGTCAACTTCTTAGATTAGGCAGTTGGTCCAAAAACATTTGTGCACCAGATGAACCAAAGGAAGGATTTTTCTTCGGCAGAGGACAAAATCATCCTACCTAACCTCAGTAATTCCTTAGCTTTTAGTGTAGTTAGCTTCGTAGTTTGGTCATTTCTATCCTGCACGAAAAGGCAATGAGCAAATTTTCGCATGGTGCAAGCTCACTAAAAAATGAACCTACTAAAAAGAGACATCTTTAAACAACTGGCACGAGCAATGTTTCCACAAAGTTCAAGCTCGTTAAAAAATAAACATACCATTGAGCACATGTTGGCACAAGGTTCAAGTTCATTAAAAAATAAAATTGCCTTCATTAAACGACCTCTGTGATTTCCATGCTATCAACCTTTTGAACCTTGGTTGTGTTCTTCCAACACCTCCATTCTTCTGACTGATCATGCGCTTCCACTTGATTATTTACCCTTTTGAGGAACAACTACGACAAGTGATTCTGTTAGCCACCCTCTTCATATTGCCATGTTTTGAGAAGTTCCAAACTTACCTAGAACCAACTGCTACCTGAAAACATCACTTGTTCCTCAAAAATGAGTTTCATTTAAGCTCTTTTTAGACTCATTAAATATGAAAAGATTGTCGAGCTATTGGCCTTTCCATCTCATTAAAGTAGAAAGAAGCGCCATCCCTCCTGTACATTTTAATCTTTTAGAACCTGAGGGATTATCAAACAAAAGGATTGAGCGCTTGTCTTTTCAGCTCGTTAAAGCGATTGAAAAGTCATCCCTTTCGTATTATTTTATAATTTTTCGGACGTAAGGGATTATGCTACGAAAAAGGACTACTGGAGTTTCCTTTTCGTCCCTTTTCAAACTCTCTAAACATGAAAAGGACCAAGTTATCTTTTTCAATAAACTCATTAAAACAATAGCAACAAACTTGTCCAACCGAAAAAGAACGAGTTTCACTGTCGCTAAGCTCGCTAAAACATAGCAACAGGTTTGCCCGAAGGGAAATTTATAGAAAAAGCATATGTTATCCTCCTCAAGCTTGACAAAAATAAAGAGTTATTGGTCAACAATGACTGGGGAAAAAGGGAAGAAAACTTGAAGAACTTTATTGGTAGCAGGTCGCTCTTGAACATGACACTTTCACTCCATCGCCATGATTGAGACGGGTTAGGTTATTTTGTTCATCGATCATATCACCATTGGTCCTCCACACCATCCATATTTTTGGGGTTAACACTACCAATCCATTTCAGTGTCGCTGACATGTTCAAGAGAAGTCATTCAGAGAATTCACCACCCAGCTAACGCCTCATCCACTGCAATACCTTCACCCTCCATTTTTCATGACCGTCATTCCTAAACCTTGTATCATAAAATAGTTTTCACCTCCACAAAATCATTTTCTTCATTTCATGTCGTAGATGTGGGATACATAAAGGCCCTCCTAGGATGAGTCACTTCTTGTCGACAATAGCACATTATCCAAGAAGTTGACTTAGAAACAACCCTTTCAGTACTTTGAAGTTTGCATGCCTCAATGGCAAGTTTCTCACATCCAGCAATAGGTTTACGTCAAGGGCCTTCAACCAAAAGATTTTGCGTGGTGTTCGACATCAACTCATATATTCACACCATGTGAATTGTACTGTAGTACCCTAAGGGTCATTATCATTATCGGTGATTCCTCTCGTTCTTGTTAACAGCTTACATCATTGGCTGGTAATCAGGCGATGTCTTTCCATGTTCGACTTCGGAGCATCTTTTTCACATGGATCGACTTGTACATCGGGCAAAGATTGAATGAGTTTGAAGACCCTGGATCTAGTTTCATTCATTCAGACTGTGAAATATTCAGGAAAATAAAGACATCAAATGTACACAAGAGCTACACAAATGAGCATCCAAGCTAAGGGATGATGACTATACATATAAAGAATCTCCAGTCTGCAACTACAGATGGTTATCTATTCCATGTACATGAAAATGAATTTATAAAAGATGAGCATGGGAATGCCCACCTCAGCTAGATCATAAAAATAATATGATGATGATGTATTGTATTGTATCTTATTACAGGTCACATTTCAGTTTGAATACCTCGAATCCTCATGATAAAGCATTTCACCCGACATCAGAAGATTTACAACCTCATGCTTTAGGGGGAAACTGTAATAGACATATTTGGGCACTGCAACCCCAATCATATATGTTGATAAACCAAGGGCTCTTTAAACCCTAAAAGTGTTGTTTCATACCCTAAAGGATCATGGTCAACTGATTACATCATGTCCTAGAAGTGCCACTTGAAAAACTACTCAAAACTAGCCAAAACTGGACCATACTGACTGCTCCATGGTCAAGGTGCAATGCATACTGGCTGCTACACTAGTCAAGTGCGATGCATACTGAAAGAGCCTTCCGTGGGGTGTGATGAGCGAGAAAAGGCAAATGGCAGAGATGGTTTGCTAAGTGGATGCTCATGGAATCTTCTAGAAACTTCTCCTATGATGCCTCTCTGAATTCGCCTAGGGATGAGTAAGAGATCAAAGAAATCTCCAAGTGGAACCGAGAACTATCAGTGGAATGACACTAATAAAAACCCCAGAGCTCACTCACACCCTTGCAAGACATCTATATATGGATCCCTCATCTAAGAGATCTAGAGGCTGGAATTTTGTACTTTGTAAGGAAGTGTTGTTGGTTTCTCTTTGAGAAGGAACATTGTATAGTTGGGTGATCTTGCTTTTCATGAGGTGAAGAGGGCTTTGATGCTGGGAGGATGATGCTGGATTAGATAGTTGGGTTGTAATCCTATCCTCTACTATTAATAAAGTTATTTGAGTTTTCCTCCATATAATCGTGTATTTGTGAATCTTGTTATTTGTGAATGCAATTGTATGGTCAATGTATTTCTGATTCTACATTGTTTATGGTATTATAGATCTCGATGCTTTGATGTTGTTTTGTTGCTTTGCCTACACAGGTATTCTCTAAAGCGGGACAACTAGGAAAGGAGTGGCAAGCTCTATCAAGGGAGAGAGGAAACAAGCGAGGAGCCAAGTGAAAGATCTAGGTTGGTGCTCTCTGCTTCTCTCTTATCTATCATACATAAAGGAAATCGCAAGTTACTTTGATTGTTTGTTTCTAAGATGTCTACCCATCTTAGTGGGACTAGGAAATCGAAAAGACACTAGTTTTCCCAGAAACACCTCCTTATTTAGCTCTCAGCATGCCATCATTCAATGTTCATATTTTACTCCTAAGGTCTTAACATACCCTACAGAAGACAACCTAAGACATCATATCCTCCAATCAAAAGTTAAGGAAGAAGAAGTCTCAGTTACAACTCCTTTTGTTTCATTTCCTCCTCCTCTTGAGATTGGAAAAGGTAAATTTATCCTCACTAACAACAATATTCATTGTACATTCAATCCCACTGCTATCAGTCTAGCTACTCCAACTGATGTTATCCTGACCCAAGTTCCTATAGCAAATCTCACTCCTCCCCCATTAATTTAGATGGTTTTTTGAGTTTCTTACTAAATAATTATGCCCCTCTTGGCTTGCCTCAACCCCTGAGTGCCATGCCTCAAGACTACCTAAAAATGTTTCCTAGGTTCAATGGGGAGGACAAGAACACTGCACAAAGACATTGAAATCTTATGTGCTTATGATGAGAATATAAATGTAGAACAATTGGATGTTGTCCTGAGGCTCTTTGTTTAATTCATTGATGGTGAAGCTAGAAAATGTTCTAAAGCCTTTCCTAATGCTTCCATCATGACTTGGGAGGAAATCGAAAACTCTTCACACAAAAGTTGGGTGAAAAGAGAGCTCATGAATATGTCCTCACAGAATTCAATACTATAAGGAAGAATCCAAAAGAATATTTTTTAAAATTTATAAAAAGGTTCAACAATCAATATAATAGCCTGCCTGTTGATATAAAATCTCCTCACTCTACTACGTATGTAGTATTTGTGGGAGCCTTTGACTTAGAATTTGGTTTTACCATAAGAGAGAGAAAGTCTCACACTTTGGATCAACTCCAGGTCGATTCTCTTGAGGTAGAAGAAAATTTCACCTCGGTAAGGAAGTCAAGGGGAAAGAATAATTATACTATGAAGAAAAGGGGGAAAGCGGAAACATCCTCCTCTGGCCAAGATAAATAATCACAAGATCTAAAGTGGGAAGAAATGGATAAACTGATTAAGAATTTATCACATAAGTTGGTGAAGCTTGAGCTAGAGAACAAAAGTCTCCCTAAACAGAATTATCAAGGCAACAACCGAGGCTATAATCCACAGTTTAGAAGGCCACCTTTGTAGATACTTCAAAGGGAAAGAAAATATCAACTTGATAAAATTTCCCCTCCTCTATACATAGAATATGACCCAAATGAACAACCACAAGATACCCATGAGGTGCAGGGTTACTTGTACTCCTCCTTCTTTAAAGGAGAACAAGAAAACATAACTCATCATGATACAGGTCATGACAGGGAAGCAACAGTAAACAACGAGGACATAGGCAACTATTGTAAACAATTTCCTGATTTCATGCAAGCATATCTACACTGAAGGTATGATCTCAAATCTTCAAGGAAGAGTTAGAGGGAACCTGAACAACAAGAGGGAGCTTCTCTCCAAGATAGTACCCCAACACCAAATAAAGGGAAATGGAAGATGGATCTTGGCTCATCCAAGGTAAAATCCCCCTTAAATAAGGAATGCAATAGCTCTAAGGAACACACAGAGGAGAAGGCACATGTTCTGGTAAAAACTACATGTGAAAAAGAAAGAGAAGTAGAATCAGGAGGCATAGAGAAAGGCCAATATGCATTTGATCTTTAGAGGGAACTCTTAAAATATAAATATCCTTGTTCCTCTAATTGAAATTCTAAAACAACCCACTTATAAAGCCCAAGTCACCTAGTTCATGCTTCCATCTGCCTCAGTACATTCTCATGATTGTTTAAACCTTCAAGAAGAAAGACCAATGGTTGTTTTTGGGCCTCATGTTGAAGAACTAGATCCTTCCACTACACCCTTCTATGTGACCCTGGTAATTCATGACCTCTTATTGCATAACTATATGTTGGACTCTAGAGCCTCGCATAACCTCATGCCCTTAGCTGTGATGGAACAACTTGGTTTACAAATCACCAAAACTTACAAGGACCTCTACTCCTTCAACTCTAATAGGGTAAAATACGTGGGAATGATAAAAGACCCGATAGTGAATCTAGTTCAAATCCCTGTGAAGAGCGTAGTGATGGGTATAGTGGTAGCAGATATCCCTGCTTCATTTGGCATGCACCTATCCAGGTCTTGGGGTTCCAAATTGGGGGGTTCTATCAAGTTAGATCTGACTTACGCTATTCTTCCCAATTTTGGAGGCGAAGAAAGGAGGTTGTATAGAGAGTCAATATTCATAAAAACAATGACCCAAGAAGAAGGTTGCAAAAACTCTCCTGTGTGTGGGAAAGAAAGTGACCACTCTTTCTTGCTACTAGAAGAAGATGAGATCATTTGATAAGAAACACAAGTACATCTAACGATGCAGTTAGATTACCAACACAAAGATAAGGAAAAGTATGGAAATTATTCTTTGATGGGGCGAATTCCAAAGAGGGAAATGGAGTAGGGATATTGCTAGTATCCCCTGAGGGTAGCTTGATACCACTCTCATTCAAGTTGGAATTTGAGACAACCAACAATGTTGCAGAGCATGAAGCACTACTCCTTACAATACAAACAGTAAGGAACATGAATATTGAATGCTTAACTATATATGGAGAATCTGAGATGGTTGTAAAGAAGATTAGAAATCAGTGCCAAGCTAAACATCCCAGATTGAAGACTTACCAGAACGAGGTATGGGACTTAATTGACAACTTCTTCTTGGCCTTTAATATTCAATTTTTTCCCAGGGAAGGAAACAAAATGGTTGATTCCCTCTCTATAGTAGCAAGCAATTTCAAACCTCCTCAAAATCCACTTCTCAAATATGAGGTGGAGGTCAAACATAGACCCTCTATAGCTGATAATGTCAAAAACTAGCAGGTGTTCAAGGACGATGAACAAATCAAACACTTTATAGAAGTAGTTGGGGAATTTGTTAGCTCAACTATTGACTAAGAAGAGGAAAAAGAGGCAAACCAAGGACCAACCTCATGGGAAGACACAATGTTTGGACATAAAAATTTACAACTGAAAGAGAATACCATTCCTCATGGGCTAGTTCCACTGGAAAGATTATTTAATAAGAATGATGTGGCTTCCAAACCAACAACTTTGGAGATGGACGAACAGGTAGAAGATTGTAATATTGGCTCAGAAGATGAACCCCAGATGGTCAAATTATCAAAAATAATCTCCTTGTAATATAAACAAAGGTATTTAAATCTCTTCAAAATATGTAAAGATGTTTTTTCTTGGTCTTATGAGGATTTAAAAACATTTGACATTAACATTATACAACATAAGGTTCATTTAAAGAGTGGAATGAAGCCATTTAAATAGAATCTCAGGAAGATTAATCCTCTCTTACTCCCCTCTATTGAAAAGGAGGTGAGCAAGCTTCTATAAGCTAAAATCATAGTGCTTTTAAGGTACTCGGAGTGGGCGGCAAACCTAGTCCCTGTCTGAAAAAAGAATGGGGAAATAAGGTTATGTGTATATTTTTGAAACCTTAATAGGGCATCATTGAAATATAACTACCCACTTCCTAAGATGGATAACATATTATAGAAGGTGGTTGGATCAGTTAGAATGTCCATCATGGATGGATTCTCTAGTTATAACCAAGTGGAGGTCCATCCAAATGATCAGAAGAAAATGACGTTCACCACCCCTTGGGGAACTTTCATGTATGCTCGTATGCCTTTTGGTCTTATAAATGCAGGAGCCACGTTTCAAAGAGCTATGGATATAGCTTTTGTAGGGGAGAAAGACAAGTTTCTAGTGGTATATTTGGATGATATCATAGTCTTCTCTAAGACCAATGAAGAACACATCATACACTTGAAACTCACCTTTGAGAATTGTAGGAGATATGGGCTATATTTAAATCTAAAGAAATATCAATTTTCCCTAAGTGAGGGGAAACTACTAGGACACATAGTAGCACAATAAGGAGTGAAAATTGACCCTAAGCGAGTAGAATCTATCAGTCACATTGCCCTACCCAGAAACAAGAAAGAGATCCAAGTCTTTTTGGGAAGAATCAATTTTTTTAGAAGCTTCACACCCAACTATGCAAAAATAGTGAAGGGTATTACAGATATGCTAAAAAATTAAAATGAAGTCAAATGGAGTCTTGTCCCCCATGAATATTTTGCTAGGATTAAAGAACACTTTTCCAAAGCACCAGTACTAGCCCTGACTATTCAACACCTTTCTATTTTTTTTCTTTTGCTTCTCCGCATACTATTGCTGCAGTTCTATTATAAAAAAATAAAGATGGTTATGAACAACCCATTTCCTTCTTCAGTCAAGTTATCAGGGATGTCGATTTGAAATACAATATCTTGGAAAAGTAGGCCTACACACTAGTCAAAGCTTTGAAGGCATTTTGATTATGTGTAATACAATGAGAAATTACAACATATGTTCCAACAACACTAGTCAAAGATATTCTGGTGCAAGGGGATAGTGAAGGAAAAAGGGTTAGGTGGATCGCTAAGATACAGGAATATGAATTAGACATAAAACCTACTAAGTTCATAAAAGGCTAGGGGATGGCCAAGATTCTATCATAATCTAACTACCAAGCCTTGGGGATAAACCAAATAATTGAGGGAGTTGGAGCAAAAGTTCAACAGAATGAGATCAAAACCCCAGAGAAAAAAATACGCATCAAATATGAAGGGTCACCATGGAATAAGAATATCATCCATTCTCTTATTCCTAAGGTATCCACTAGGGCTAGATAAATATAAATACAGAACGTTGAGATTGCAAGCTCAAAATTTTATCATATCTAATGGCCAACTCTACTGGAATGACCCGGTGGGAATTTTGTTGTTATGCTTGGTAGAAGGCAAAACTCATAAGGTGATTAAGGAATTTCATGGAGGGGTTTGTGGAGGTCATTACAGCTAGAAGACCATTGCTCACAAAATATTCAAAGCAAGATTCTACTGACCCATGCTTTTTAGAGAAATTCATTCACAAGTAAGATAATGTCAGAAGTGCCAATTCTTCACTGAGAAGAAAAAACTTTCCCCTCTCCCCTTGATCCTTGTACATGTGGAAGAACCCTTCAGGAAGTGGGGACTAGATTTCATATGTGAGATAAATCCACCTTCCAGTGGCCAACATAAGTGGATATTAATGACCACATATTATTTCACGAAGTGGGTAGAGGCCATCCTAGCCAGAAATGTTACTGACTCTATGGTAATAAAGTTTATGAAGGAGAACATATTATCATGTTTTGGTTTCCCTACCAATATTATCACAGACAGTGCTGAAGTCTTCAAAACTACCAAATTCATCAGCTTCTATAAGAGGTTCAATATCATCATTGGGCACCCCACTACCTACTATCCTCAAGGAAACAATTTAGCTGAATCCACAAATAAAACTGTAGTGAGAGTGTTGAAGAAGACCATCACTGAGAATTAGAGAAACTAGGACACTCAATTGAATTTTTTCCTTTGGGATAACCGAGTGACTCCTAAACAATCCACTAGAAAATCTCCTTTCAAACTAGTATATGATAAGGCTGAAATATTCCCAATTTAATTGAAAATTCCAGTAGCAAAGTCGTTGCAAGAAGCAGAAGAAGAACCAAATGCTATGACACAAATGATAAACCAAGTGGTCAAACTTCATGAAAATAGGGTACAGGTGGGAACTAAATTGGAAAACTACCAACAAAAGATGAAATATTTGTTTGACAAGAAAACTAAGGATTAACCTTTAGCTAGGAGATTTGGTTCTTCGATGGGATGTCTGAAGGGAGAACGAAGGTAAACACTCCTAATTTGACCATCTCGAAAGGAAATAATATGTACCATCTCGAAAATTTGGAAGGATAATTGTTGGAGCTATTAGTAAATGGTCACTTCCACAAACTCTATTTTTAGAATTGAAGGTAGCCCCTCTTTTGAACATTGTAAATACCAATGTGTACATTGTAAGTATCATATGAAATTTCTAGTTTTATGCTAAAAATGTTCGCTTTCATAAAAAAATTGTTTGTTAAATAAAACTCCATGCCCAAGAGAGAAGTTCCCAGACTACAGGTTCTCAATGCATTGCAATCCAATGCCTCATCCCTATGTGGAGCCAATTTTTTCACCATCTCGCACTAAGGCCTCTTCATATAAATGAGAGGGGATGATTTTCACCCAAAGGTGGAAATCAAATTTTTGAAGTGAGCATATTAACCTATAAAGGTTAAGAATCACGTGTCTGTAGGCAGAGAATAGAAAGATCCAAACTTGGGTGATGAGTGAAGGTTTAAATTTGTGATTTGAAATGGGTCATGGTTTAAAGACTACACACTATAGGCCTGGTTCCCCTCCCCATAATCTAAACACAATGGCATCCAATTGCAGTTCCGACAATGAAGGTACAAGTAGATTAACACCACCATAGACACCTGAAGTTGAATACTTAGTGCCTGATGAATGACCCAGATCAATTCTGGCTCACGACAAAGGCTTCCTCCACTCCATGATACACTCTTCCATCATAGGTAGGGACCACCTGACAGGTGGTCTCCTCCCAATCGCTACTCAAATATTCAGGTATCAGGTATGATGGTAAAGTACGAGTAAATGACGAAAGGTAAAACTGCTTGCTAATTGTATGAGTTCATCCCTTATCCTCCTGAACCAACTAGCATTCGTCATGTGTCATCCCCTCATGCCTTTTTCTCCCACCACCTGGGCACACCTCCTTGTCTCTGCATAAAATACCTAAATCCCTAACATTATTGCCCTACATCAATTATTCATCCTGGTCAAAGAACCTCTCGTCTAGACAATTGTACAAGAGCTTTCTGCACACTCTCCCAAAGGTCACAAGTGCCCTCCCAAGTCACTATCATTCCCCTACAGGATCTAGGTAATCCAACACCCCCCAGCCTCCTTGTTTTGTTGTTTTTTTTATTCGAAGGGATGAATTGCGCAGCCCCTGTAACCCCCAACACTCTTGAGGTCAAGAACCCTGGTGCTAGTATTTTAACTGACATTGAATCCCATATTAATGACCCTGTCTATCCCTTTTCTCTTGCTGACTTCCATTACGAGATATTCTCATATCACGTGAAGAATGATGACCCATTTAGAGTTATGGTTTCTAGGTTATACTACCAAATTTCTCCCCCAGTTCATCACCTCCCCAAATTCGTAACTTGGTTGATGGATTCTTACCAAAGTGAGAAGAACCATTTCGTTTCTCCTACAGTAAGGGTAATACTTGAAATAACCCCTCTTTTAATCTAGAGATCTCTCAATTTCCCTACATCTCCCTCTATGTGCACCTTCACTGATTCAACCCTTGATGGGCATCCCTACGAAAGAGTTGCAGGCCTTCCTAGAGCAAATTCTCACTCTCGAAGCAAAAATGCTTCCTTCATATATTGAACTACCATTGGATCATTTTAAACCCAATGTTCAACCAATATTAGCTGCTATCATTGGTCTTTTGGGTGGACATACCACTCTGCAGTTAAGCAAGGTGTCTCTCGGGTGTTTACATAAGATGAAGCAACCAAGATGCTAGTTAAACATCCTAGAATACCTCTTGGCTTCCATTTTCTTACAGTTTAGCTATCTCAGAGCCTTTTATTACTTCCACTACTACTCATTGTTGTTTTACTTGTTTATCTATACTCACATTGAAGAATTCCAATGTCTTCACTTGGATGTGTTTACCACTGACAAAGACAAAAATTCAGTCTTCGACAAGAATGTATCTATAAGAAAGAAGCCAGTCTTGGGATGATATTCTCAATTCCTCTCGTCCTTCATGGCTATTGCCTACCAAATCATTCATGGAGTGCCACCCCTTAGAATCTTCCCTAAGCAAAAGGAACTCCTCCAACTCCATAAGCAAGTTGCCATTGGAGACTGGTACCTCTATGAGGACTATACAAAGATCGGGGTTTATGGGTGTGACCTTCCTCCTTATTATTTGTCAATATGTCTTCCAATGAGGGTGTTCACCCTCAAGTTCATCAGGAAAATCCTCAATGTTGACCTACTTCACTTTGTACCAGCCAAGAAAGGTTATATCTTTAAAATGGGATAGTCAGTAGGTCCTTTTGTGATAAATATTAGGTAAGCCTTCAAAATACTTGAAGCCATGGAATTCGAGAAAGGTCAAATTTGGCATTACGATTGCCGCGGTCTCCTTGCTCAAAGAAGGGAAAATATTAAAGCCTCAACTTACGTGCATAATACCAAGCCTAAGGTCAAATTGTTGGGAACAGGATACCCAAAAGGGAAATTTTGGGGCTGAAAGCCATGTTTGAGTCAAATTTTGTAACAAAATTGTAAAGACTCTACATTTTGTGATTGCGGAGCGCATAGGTGTCATAAGTCATAAAGGGATGTCCAACCTTAGTTTTGTAAAGTAAAGTCGGTTGTAAGAGATATACTCATGGTCCATAGACCATGGGATTGTCTAAAAAGAGCCAAGTTGTAAGAAGTTTTAGGGACACACAAGATAAGAGAGTGATAGCTCTGAAGTAAGAAGTTTAAGTTTCAGGTCGTAGCATAGGTAGGGGCTCTGCAGCTGAGTGCGCAGAGCCCTAGGGTAGAAGTCCACAGCTAAGTGCGAGGACCCTTGTAGCTATGTGCGCATGGTGGATAGAGTCTGTAATCACTTGGAAGACATCAATAAAGAGAACTATTATGCAATTTCTTGTCTTTCTTCCAATTAATACATCTTATCATTTTATGAATAAATTTCCTTTATAATGCTTATGTGATGCGTGAATGTGTATGATTATGTTGGATAATTGAATGCATATAAGAATATCTATTTACACGGTGCTAACTGTGAGTATCTAATAATATAAGTAAGACACTTAGACTAGTTTAGGAATCTGCACGATATGCTACCTTAGTAGTGTGAAAGTGACTAGATTGAGGGTTAGGGCTACATAAAGGCTAGCCATACCCTTGCGGTATAGAAGGGTGGAATAGAGAGCTTGTATGAGAAGCCCTAGAGTGAAGTGACCTACACGGAGGTAGGAATAAGAGGGAATTAACCGACATCACCACCATCTCAGGGTGCGGAATATTGGTTCCAGCATCCACCCATACTGCTTCAGGTGAGACTTGGGTCTATGCTACACAAGCTGATGCTGAAAGGGCCAGTAGTGTAGGGATTTTTTTGGCTAATTAACATAGAACCTGGGTCAGGCCCCCTGAAGCCAGCAAATGGTTTCATTTTCAGGACCAGAATCTACATAAGAGATGTGTGATGCCGTATCACTGGAATCCAACTAAGAAAGAAATTAGAGATTGGTTGGATAGGAAGATCCACGAATTCGTGACACAGGAGAATAGAAACCCGCGACTAACCAAGCAATAGTGGTTGGATAGGTAACTATATACTAAGATCCATGAGATCTTTTTCTGCTCCTTTCCAGTTGAGCTATACGAGTGGATTGCGAACCTAGCAGATAGCCATGGGAAGTGGAAAGTTGATGGTCCTATTGTGTGGAACCTAGACCTAGTGCAAAGGTTGGAAGCATCAGAGGATAAGATCGCCTGTGCTATCGATCATTGGCTCGATCACGTCATAGGAGGATTTGTAACTGAATTTGCGTCGACACGTCAGTCAGCTACAACAAGGTGGAGCAATTTTTTTTCAAAGGACCAAGAGGTAAATATGTGAAATATTTGATTACCTAGATTTAAATGCTATTGTGTGAAAAATGAGTTATGCAGATACCTTGATGTTCATAGCTACGCAAAGCGGAAAAACTTACAGAAAAAAAGGAAAAAATGGTCCTGAATATAGTCCATTGATTTCACCTCCACTAGGTGATGAAGAGGGAATAATGCAGGTTTTTTAACGAAGTGTTATTTAGTTAATAAGGCAAGGATTCCTGTGAATAACGCCTCCATCCACACCACCTCCAACTTTACCACCATCGCTTGAGAATTCACCCATACCACCTCCGTGCCCACAAATGTTCAGTATGGAAAATTCAGTGAAGCTTCCTTTGTTCAAAGGCTTGGGGCATGAGGATCTAGACCAATTCTGGTTCGTTGTAAAAGCTGTATGGGAAGCTTAGGGTGTTAAAAATGACGACATGAAGAAGGTGACATTGGTTAGCACTCTGTAGGATCACACACTAACCTGGTATATCAAGTACGCTAATGATAACCCGAATGCTTGAATAGCAGACATCCAGACAACAGTGAATAGAGAATTCAGTAGGCCTAAATCTAAAGCAGAGTAAATTGTGGGGTTAAAAGAAATCGCGATGCAACTAGGTGATACACCTTGGGAACTCAATCAGAGGTTGAAGTGTACCATCCGCGAAGCTATCATGTACCTAACAAACGAACAACATCGTGAGTGGTTTGTGGCTTCGCTCCTACCACACTTAAGGGTTACACTATTGTAACAAAAGATAACAACTCATGCAGATGCCTTGGAGATCACAATGAGGCTGCATGAAACATTGATGCAGGATCCAAATATGGGGGTTCAGCAAATCCATGTGTAGTTGAAAAATATTTTCCTAGAGATGCAAATCTTGAAGCAGGACAAAACAATCTGACCATAGGTGCACAAAGAGGTATGGTGTTTGAAATGCAAGAGTTAGGGGCATGACAAAGACCATTATCCGGTCTTTGTGAAATATCTTCCACGGGGAGAACCAATGCCTTTGAGGCCAGAATCTTAAGCAAGACCAAGCACAGGGCCTGCATTATGGTGTGTTGTCTGTCAGGTAGCAGGGAAACATGCCACAGATAACTTTCATTTGCTGCAGAAGTTTGTACAGACACCACAAGAACTATTCTGCAACTTCTCTAAGTCGGTAGGGCATGATGAGTGTAATTGTAGGAGTTATGAATTGATGATGGATATAACTCCCACTTATAGGGTTCAGGCCGAAACATGGCCCCCTGACTAGAGCGCAGGGATGGTGTGGACAGGATTTCAGGGGCATGGACGAGGCCTAGGCAGAGGTGGACCTCGTAGAGGTTGAAGATAGCTGATTTGCTACAATTCTGGTGGACCAAGACACTACGCCCATGATTGGACTAACCCAACACATTCGTCATGCAAGTATTGCACACTGTTTGATTATGAAACAAAATATTTTCCTATGCTAATAGCTAGGATACATGACAAAGGGGTGCTACCACCTTCGCCGACTCAAAACTTGTAGATGATGAGCTTTGAGCCACACGAAGAGGATTCAAACATGAACATAGTGCTCTGAAGTGGAATCGCAATAGGATATGACAAGGGGAAACAACCAGATGACAGTACATGGGTTCGCAAAGCTCTAGAAAAGGAGGTTGAGTTTGATCTGGGGTGTGCATGTGAAAACTTCATGGAAGCTAAGAAGAGCTAAAGCCTCCACCTCAGGAAGCAAGGATAAGCCTGGTCAATAGATGGACCCTTCTATGCTCATAAGCTTCTTGGAGACTTGTATGAAGTTACTACGTGATAGTAAGGCTGTGAAGGGGTTAAAAGAGCTAATAAATAGATGTGATGGAAATGCTCTAGGTGAGTCATGCATAGTACGAAAGATTGACAAGCATAAAAAAAGGATGGGATGGGAGATGAGACTGAATGTGCAGATAGGAGAGTATGAAATGGATCAGGTTATCTTGGACCTGGGGTTAGAAACGAATGTCCTACCTAAAAAGACATGGGAGCGGATGGGGAGACCCACGTTGCAACGGTCTTTAATTCAGCTAAGGATGGTGAATCAGCAAAAGATAATCCCCATGGGGCAGCTGCAGGGGGTGACTATAGATATTGAGGGTGCGAGTGTGCTAGCTGACTTTGAAGTGATAGAGATAGTGGATGACAACAACCCTATCCTGCGCTCCTTGGAATTGATTGGGCTACTAATATGAATGGGGTAATCAATCTAAAGAAGTGAAAGATGATATTTGAGAAGAAACCGCTACGTGTGATAATACCCCTAGATCCTACTGAGGGATCGCGCTATATTGAACCAGTCAGTGATTATGAAAGTGATGATGATTTGGATTGTATCTATAAGATAATAACGCGAGACAAATATTGGGTGAATCCAACAACGGATGGATGAATTACCTAGGATTGCGAGAGTTCATGCACCTCGGACTTTGATGAAGAACTAGACTTCTGATAGAATCGGTTAGATGAAGTAACCATGCTGAGCTACAACATGATGACCTGGTCATTGCACTGTGTGTCGTCAGAGGTAAGAAATCTTCCTACTTATGATGGTCTGAATGATGTAAATATTTTTCTGGATGCATTTGAGAGGGAGATACCAGAAAAGCAGCGCTTCTAGGTGTTGGACTGGGCACTACACGCTACACCCACAAGATGGTGGGGTATGAAGCTTTGATGATTAGAGAAAATGTAGGAGAATGAGGAGCACTCACTTTGGGAAGTCGTAGATGTGACTAAAAACAAGTATGATGGGTAGGATGATCCGTGTGCACACTTGGCAAAAAGGGCCCAGGCTTATGAAGAGAAGAACTATTCCACCACCGAGCATGAATGGTTAGCTATGGTATACGCACTCCAGAAGTTTAGGCACTACTTTTTGGGTAGCCATTTTAAAATGTATACAGATCACTCCGTGTTGAAATATCTAGTCAATAAGTGTGTGTTGGGGGGCAGAATCTGTAGGTGGATGTTATTGTTCCAGGAATATGATTTTGAGGTTATTGTGAAGCCTAGACAACTAAACACGGGACAAGAACATCTATCATGCATTGAAATAGGGGAAGATCCCACTAATTTGGACGAGGGATTGCCTGATGTGCAGCTATTTGCAGTGTGCATCATGGATGGTCATTTTGAGGATATAATACATTTCCTAATGATAGGAACTACCCCGAAAAGATACATTGTCTAGTGGAAGAAGGAACTAGTGGTACGTGCAGCTGATTTCTCTGTCATTGTTGGGAATCTATACAAAATGGGGTCTGACGAGATATTGCGACAATATTTACCTGAGTTTGAAAGAAGCAACATCCTCGTGGATGCTTATGGGGGCATCGCAGGAGGACATTATGTAGGGAGAGCAACCATGCAGAAGATTCTACACGCAAGGTTGTGGTGGCCAACCCTCCATCAGGACTCAAAAGCGTATTGCAAGATGTGTGACATGTGTCAGAGGATTGGTAAGCCATCAAAAAGGGATGAGATGCCTTTGAATCCAAAAATGACATTGCAACCCTTTGAGAAATGGGTGATAGATTTTGTGGGACCCATTCAAGCACAAGGAAAGATGGGAGAGAGGTACATTATCACTACGATGGAATATTTGACTCGTTGGGCAGAGGCTTAGCTTATAAAGGATTGCACAAGTGCAACTACCATGAAGTTCCTCTCTGATCATGTACTAATGCGATTTGACTGTCCAAAGATCTTGATGAGTGATTGCGATACGTGCTTTCTGAATGAGACAGTCAGCGTGCTAATGGAGGAATTTCAGGTATATCACTAGAAGAGCATGCCTTATCACCCATAGGCTAACGAGGCGGTGGAAGCATTCAATAAAGTTCTTGAAAACGTGCTAACCAAGGTTTGCAATGCTCAACGAAGTAATTGGGACCTATGCATACATGTATTACTATGGGCTTATCGAACGACACGCAAGAAGTTGACTAGACAAACTCCCTTTCAGCTCGTCTATGGTGTTGAAGCAATAATGCCAATGGAATATATTATTCCTATTCTGTGCATAGTTGCACTCATAGGTATGATGGATTGTGGAGCCCTGGAGGAAAGGCTCGCACAACTGGATGAACTTGACGAAGAGAGATTTCTGGTTGGATTTCACCAACAGGTCCAAAAGCAGCGTGAAAAAGCCTGGCATGATTGACATATTAAGCTATGCACCTCTAAGGTAAATGACCTAGTTTTGCTATATGATAGTAAGTTTGATAAATTTTCAGGGAAGTTTTTGATGCACTAGTTAGGGCCCTATGTCATGAAGGAAATTACTGATGGAGGAGCGATACAACTAGTAAAATTAAATGGAGATCCCTTCCCAGGAAAGGTGAATGGCAGTCGATTGAAGCCATACATCGGCAGTCTGGACATGTGACTAGATGATGGCAGCAATGTCTTAGCACTCCAGGTAGCTGAAAGGAGGCACATGACTATAAACTACACTACCCGGGTTGGGGAGCTACGCGATTGGAAGATTGCGTGAAGCAAGGAAGTGTCACAGGGTTCACAGCAGCACTGAGGGAGTTGTGCTACCTAGGGAGAAATCATGCAGGTCAGCTGGAAAGTGACCATTTAAGTCGCTGTTCATGTGGCCAAATGGAGTGGGTGGTCGACATTTAAGACGAAATTTATCATTGAGATCCTTGAAAATCTGCTGCCAATTCGGCATTAATGAACCAAATTTGGGGGGAATGATTGGATTTGAATTCAAAATTCCCTATAAATTTCAAGTGGTTACCCAACGAAAAATAGTTGGCATTTTGAGAATTGAGTTTTTGAGCTCTTAGACACCCATGGACTAAGAATTATTTGAGGCTTTCAAAGAGACTCCCACATTTGCAAACTTGACAGAGGCATCACAAGCATTGTTAGAAAGCATTATGTCAGCACCTGTAGATATTATAAATACCAAACAAGTAATAGAGGAGCCAACATAAGAAATGGAAAGAGAGACAGAAGTCACTGCTCTGGAAGTGGTTGAAGTACTAGTGTAGGTCCCTAAATCCCTAAGACCAAAGTCGAACCCA
The DNA here is from genome assembly GCA_000404065.3 of Pinus taeda. NCBI lineage: Eukaryota > Viridiplantae > Streptophyta > Pinopsida > Pinales > Pinaceae > Pinus > Pinus taeda. The sequence continues at coordinate 175,819 of APFE031758095.1, read as the reverse complement.
ACCAAGGAAACTGTGAAGGACAAGAAGCGCAAGTAGCCTGCCATACCGATGCGTGAATCGCTAATGATAAACCTACCAAAACCCACCACACAGGAGAAAGGTAAGGCCATAAAATTATAACTAGAGGAGGAAGATATCGAAGACATCCCGATGGATGATGAGGATGTGGGAGTCAAAGTAGAGGAGGTTGAAGTCGAGGACATGGACCCTATTAATCAGTTGTTGGAGTATGTCCCTCCATGCAAGCCTAAGTCCAAGGTACCAAAGGACATCGATGAGAGTAAGACTCCCCTGCAAAATCCTCTGCTACCAGACAAAATTATTTTCGATGGACCGTGCTTAACATGGGTTCCACTACTAAAACTTGAAGACTAGGACTTGGCGGACCATGAGAAGTTCCCACACTTGGCGATCGAGTAGCTGATGCGCCGCATCATTGATACGAATTTGGGAATGGCCATATTGCAGCTGCAAAGGTGGCTCAAGGGAGTAGAAAAGGTAGGGTTTCTCAACCTGCTATGGGTGCCGCACTACAACCTTACCCTAGTGATAGTTTTAGCCATCAAGTAGCTGCTATGCTTGGTGCATGATGGATGTCTGTGGCTGGAGGAGTCGATACCCATCACAGATACACTGATTCATCATATAATATGACTGCCATATACAGGAGAGAATCTAGCCATGATCCTTGGTGGAAAAGGTGGTGAGCAAGCTCTTGCAAAATCAATGAAAGAAAAATTCAAACTAGTGAAGAAGCTGTGCAGATATCCTATATCCAGTATCTGCAACCCCACTGTGAAGGTAGCCACACAGATCCTCATAGGCAAGGTGATGAGGAATTGTTGTGTCGGTGAGGTGTCGATGCCTGTCATCGTGCTAACAACACAATGCACTAAAGGAGTCCATTTCAACTGGTCAAACTACCTTCGCGAAGAGTTCCTAGCAAACTGCCACAAAGCACAGGAGCTCAGCAATATGTTCCACTACACATGGCTCTTGTTTTCGATTGTGTTGGTAGCATGGGAGTTGCTAGAGAGCCAGTTCCCTTCGGTTGCACCAGACCTTCTTGAAGCAGAAAAGTACACTTCACTGTGGGCAACCAAGGATGCACAGTGAGGTAGGGACATCAAGATCTTTTGGATCTTAATGGAGATGAACATCTGGATGGTCATCAATCGCAAGCCATGATTGTTGCCCATGGTGTATGCCAACCTGCAGGGCTATGCTGAATTTAAGGTAGACTTCCACGGGTATCCATCAGGGCACGAAGGACCCTGTGCAAAAATGGTACAACCTGCTGTATCTGGCAACGGATGATGCCATTAATGCAGTGCTTGATCAATTGCCAGTAGAGTGGTGCACTACCATGGACTTGGTGGTGGGCAGGAGCAAGTCCACTGTACAGAATAAAAATGAGGAGGCCAAGCTTAAGATGACACAGCTAGCTGAGAAGAGGAAAAGGGAGGTCGTTGATAAGGCCCAGGTGGAGCATGAGGCCATGCAGCAAATAGGAAAGCAAAGAGGTGGAATACAGTGGGGCTATGACAAAGGCACAAAGTTGCCTTCCCCTGAAACAAAGGAAGAAACAGAACAACACGACGTGGACCCTCAAGAGACATCCACTAACATCAAGTGCCCAAGGGAGCTAGAGAAGGGAGGGCCCACGAAGAAGTCGAAGGCAACCAAGACCTCACTAGATCCCATCACATTAATAGAGGGTGACTTGCATGATATCAGTGACATAGTGAGGGATGTCACCACAGAGGCCCTATAACAATTTGAACAGCAATAGAAGATCATTCCAAGGGGCTATCTAGACAGGGTTGCAGGAGTTGCAGACCCACACATTGTAAGTTGGCACAGTGTCTACTAGCCTAGCTATCGACACTTCAGAAGTTGTCGATATGTTGTGCGGAAAGGCCTCCAATATGATAGTGTTTCCTGATGGAGCACTGACCACAGAGAATGAGGTTGAGAGGCCCACTGTCAGCACCCTAAAAGGAGTCGGGTTGAACCTCACAGCTCTCCCGTGCGAAGCTCTCCACCTATTGTAGGATGGAGTAATTATAGAGCTGGGGACCCAAGAGCATCGCACCCTCCAAGTGATCAGTGAATAACGAACCAATAACGAGCAAATGGCCCTACAAAGAAATGCTTTTATCGCTGCCGAGACGAAGGTGACCAATCAGAGAAAGCAGATAATGCAGGTTGTTGAGGAGGCATGTCGAATGGTCCTAGAGTTGGTCATTCTGGAGGAGGAGCTAGTTGAGGTATGAATCCACAAGTTGGCCATAGGGGTGTGTGACACTTGGAATGAGATGGCATGGGTTCAGTTAGAGTTGAACTTAAAAAATTATAGAATTACAGTTGAGGGCCCAGCTTTCAACTCCAACAGAAATGAAGGAATAGCGAGCGACCGTTGTCACATAGGCAGTAGCAGCGATGGATAGTGTAGTAGCAAACTGCACGTAGTTGTTTGAACACTCATTTGAGGTCCTGACCATCTTGCAGGAGGACCCCGATGTGTAGAGGCTAGATACGGAAGTGCATGAGCTACAACAATGCTACGATGAGGTTAAGGGCACAACGTGAACTGTCGCACTAACACAGAGACTAGCCAAGCTGTAAGAGGCTAAGTAGTTGAAGAAACAAGTGGACATAGTGATGCACAAGGAAGAAGTGCTCAAGGCGAGATTAAAACCCTTCCTAGATGAGGCTTATGCAATGATAGGAAATATCTAAGGCAAGCTTGCGACTCTACATGCAATGCAACAAAAAATTTAGGCTGACAGCGAAGGAGCAGTAACTATGCAGACAGTGGAAGACGTGAAGTAGCCGTCAGCTCAATGCATGGCTGAAGTTGTGGTCATACGGATCGAGCTAGAAAGGCTTCATGCAAAGATCTTTGCACTTACCGAGTGACTCGAGGGTGAGTCACGATGTTTTTGTTAGGGACCTGTTGGCAACGACATCCCCCAAAGGGCAATTTTGGGGCTAAAAGGCCATGTTTGAGTTAAATTTTGTAATAATATTGTAAAGACTCTTCACTTTGTGATCACAGAGCATGTAGGTGTAATAAGTCATAAAGGGTTTTCTGCCCTTAGTTTTGTAAAGTAAAGTCAGTTGTAAGAAATCTACCCATGGTCTGTGGACCGTGGGATTGTATAAAAAGAGACAAGCTCTAATAATTTTTAGGGACACATAAGATAAGAGAATGATAGCTCTGAAGTAAGAAGTTTAAGTTTCAGGTTGTAAAGTAGGTAGAGGCTCTGCAGCTGAGTGCGCAAAGGCCTAGGGTCGAAGTCTGCAACTGAGTGCACAAACCCCTGCAACTGTGTGCACAGGGTGGATAGAGTCTATAATCACTTGGAAGACATAAATATTGAAAAGTATTCTTCAATTTCTATGTCTTTGTTCTGATTAATTCATATTATAATTTTATGTATAAATTTCCTTTATAATGCTTATGTGATGCGTGAATGTGTATGATTATGTTGGATAGATGAATGCATATAAGAATATTTGTTTACGTGGTGCTAACTATGAGTATCTAATAAGATAAGTCAGACATTTAGACTAGTTTAGGAATCTGCACGATATGTTGCCTTAGTAGCGCGAAAGTGTCTAGATCAAGGATTAGGGCTGCGCGAAGGCCAGCCATACCCTTTCGTAGAGGTATTGAAGGGTGAAGTAAAGGGCTCATCTGGCAAGCCCTAGAGCAAAGCAACCTGTGTGAAGGTAGGAATAAGAGGGAATTATCTAACATCACCACCATCTCAGGGTGTGGAAACTTCATTCTAGCATCGCGCCATACTTCTTCGAGTGAGACTTCAATTTTTTCTCTACAGGTTGACACCGAAAGTGCCAGTAGTGTAGGGATTTGTTTGTCTAATTAATGAAGAACATGGGCCAGGCCCCCTCAAGCCAACACAAATGGAAAGATAAATTTGATTCTTTACCTCTTAATACAAACATGGAGACCAAGTCCCCAGTTAGCACCGAAAAGACATAAAAGTGGATTGTTGACACTTTAGGGACAGCTAACATGGAAGAAGGACCAGCTCATAAAAGGGCTAAAAGTCAAGGGTAGGAACAGGAACATGGAAAAGAATAGGAAGAGGAAGAACCAAGCATCCAACTCCAAAAGAAAGTGTCTAAGAACCCAGGCTTTCAGGTTAATTTGGAAATACCTCTAGAGGTCTCAAAAACATCCTTGACTGAGGTAGCCATCGCAGAGTCTGAGGAAAGTCTTTATGTAGCAAGAACAGGTTGGTAATAGGGTAGGAAAATCCAAGTGAGAAAAAGGAGGTAAAAGGATAAGTTACATTAAGACATGACTTCATAGATCACTCCTTGACACACTCGGTTATTAGCTGCAATCAATCTAGAGAGAGAAGAGATGAAAATCAGGTTGAAGAACCCATCTATCCAAACCCTACCTTTGGGTTCCCAATTTCAAGACCTAGATTTGTCTCTGGATTTGACTAGTGTTCCTCTGGAAGACAAGGTCAACCTACATAGGTAGGTGGGAGAAATTATATACAATGACATTAATAAGAACCAGATGACTATTGATCAGGCTCAAGTCTACATATATAAAATTGTCAAGAATGTAAAGGTTGAGAAGGTCAAATAGAAGGAATATTATAAAGAATTAATCATGAAAATGGGACTAGATCTTGAAGATGATGGAGTAGTGGTAGCAGTACTAAAGGAAACAAGAGGGAGAATGTAGAGTTGAGACGATAGCTAAAGATGCCTGAAGGTGAGCATATTCAAACCCCTGAGCTAATGCAAAGTGAAAAGGAAAAGGAGGTGGTAATATAGGAATTGAATGCAAGTAGAGAAAGAGTTGCAATCCTATAATGCATAGTGGACAATTTATAGGACCGGATCAATTCTCATGTTTGTACAATACTTGTCCCAAATTATTCTCAAAACCCCATTGATCACCTTAATAAGACATTAACATAACTGAAACTTTCTGAGAAGGAGTTGGTGAGAGATCAAAGGGAGTTGTATGCATCCAAAATCAAGGTGACCCAAAAAGAGAGACAACTCCAAGTGGAAAATTCGAACATCGACAAGCTCACAAAATATTTACATAGTACAACCCAAGTGATCAAGGAGTTGAAGACCAAATTAAAAGGAAATATGGCCCTCATAGAAGCTAGGCAAGGGTGTGGGACAAGACCACCCAGGAAGTTAATCAATGCTGGGAGCAAGTAGCTCTGCTACATGATCAAAATAATCTCTACAATGAATATTCCCCTTATCTCCAAAATTACAAGCAAGCCAGTATTACCAACTCCCAATATGCTAAGAAGTACATTCAATTTTTAATAAAAGAACAATCAGGGAGCTAAGGCCACTTGATATATCTAATAGAATGGAAATAGTAGCTAATATTTCTAAACTTATCTAGAAAGAGGAAGCCAAGGCTACTACAGAACAAAGTCTGGCAAAGCTACAGAAAGAGTTGTCAAGCTTTGAGGTCACGTTCAATTAGCGTCTAGAGGCTGGGTTACCTAACTAGTGGGGAGAAAATGGAGAAGTTTTCACTGATCAGATTTAGAATATTATATTGCAGTGATAAGATCCTCCTCGAATTAGAAAAAAAAATGCTTTCATTTTGGTTGAGGATTCATGAGTTTTGCAAGTGAAAAATGAGTTTTTATGTTAATTTTATGAGTAATTTTAACATAAATAAGAGACTGAATAGCAGCATAAACATGTATATAACATCATCAAAAACACATCACAACAGGAACATGATAAAGGAGTTCACCCCTCTTAGGCTACATCTCCTTGGTCCAGCTTCCAATGGCTTGGGCCTTTCTATTATGCTCAAAAGTGTAAAAATACGTGTTTACAATGCTCAAATGCTTCTAAAACCTACTCCAATGAGTCCAGCATGTCCAAAAATGGATACCTAGCCTCTTTTTATTCCATTCAGTTGAAAACTGGAGAATTTATGACCTCTCCTAGTTAGGCCACTATTCACTCAACAAATTGCTCAAAAACTAGCACTGTTCCTACAATTATGCCCTAAGAACCACTAACTAAGTGAAAATTTCACCGTGTGGCACGTGAAATTGTAGGACCATTAAAAATTTCTATAACCCCTGTGTGATCATAAAAAATGCCAAGTCCACCTTGGTCGCATGTGGCGATTAGGCGATGGTGGTTACCGTGGAGGTAACATTTGTTGTTGTGGGTAGGCAGTATGTATGTTCACATGACACGGTTTGTCTGTGGTCACGATGGTAGTCTTCCCTCCTGTGGTGAATGTAACATAAAGGTTTGCAATAAAGTGGTCACATGGGGGGTAGTTAAGTCCTCCCACCCCCCAACCTGGTGATTAACCAACTATAACACCAACCCACGACCATAGTTTGTTAATTCATAACGTGTTGGTGAAGCGGTTAGACTTGGCATTGTTCCAAGCGAGGTCGTGGGTTTGAGCCCAACCTCTAACCAACAAAAATTTTATTGACCCCAGGGAGGACACATAGTGGCCCCATGCTTGGCCATGTGTCACCTCCCTATTGGTCCACCTATACACCATTAAATCAACGAAATTTTGACACTTGTCACTATATGATGATGCCACCTGTAAGGAATATTTTAAGGATGTTCCATGAAATATTCCAAGGAATATTATTTTTGTTGACTGGGCTATATGGATGTCCAATCAGCATCCCTATCAGCTCCTACACCAAATTTGCATGTTTGGGAAAATGAACAGATCGTGTTTCTTAGAGAATATGACGTCTGTTTTGCGCGAAACAAGTTGCGTCAGATTTAGGATGATGAGCATTATGCGGTCATTCAGGTTCCACACCATTCTGACAAATTTGATTTTTGAGCATAATTTTGAGCATCTAATCACTCCTCCCCACTAGAAGCCTTTTGGACTCCAAAATACCACTTTCAGTTTTCCAGAAGTTGAGGGTATAGTTCCCTCACCTTTCCAATATCTATCCATTTGGCTTTTCAAGTATTTGTACCCTTAAGCCCCACTCAAAGATAATCGACACTTCCTGTTACACATAATTTTGTCACTGTCCTTGTACTCCCCGTCTATGATCCCGGAGGACCTCTACAGTGTACCCAACATGCTTTCCCATCATGGATAGACTCCCAATATGTCCCCCTTCATGAGAAGAATAATTCCCCTTACATCATTTCCCAAGAATCTTCCTTCTATCCTAATTTAAAAGACTGGTGCTACTGACCAGTTTTCTCCTCACGCCGATTTACAGAGGCTAAAACTAGCCCTCGAGGAATTTGGATAAAATAAGCCCTTTTCAAGTCATGTCAATCCTCTTTTAGAAGGTTTTATAAATAAGGAGTTGAAGCTTCCATGTCTAGAAGCTTCATAACAAAAATCTAGTAGATGGTTTCACTGGATAGAGCAGAGGAAATCAGTTTGGGTTCCTATCCCCTATTAGGATGGAACAGCCTAAAGAGATAAGACTTTCTCCCATAATGAGAGGAACCATATCCCATCCATCCAAGTTATATAAACCTCTCTTTTTCCCAAGAAAAATCTAGTAGGAGTTTTGGAGCAAGTGTGAATAAAAAGAAAGTCATTTATAGCTTATATCTTTCTAGTGTGTGTTTTAGGGAGAATAGTGTGATTTTGGTTTGGTTTTGAGACTAGAGGGAAAGAGGCCTTAAACTTCCATTTATTGGGGCTATCCATGAAGTGCTAGCAGAAGTGTGGGAACCCGGATACGTTGAAAGAGACCAACAACGTCAAGGCACCGGTTGTAATCTCTTTCTAATTTATATTAATTAAACTATCAATTGATTTCCTACATGAAGCGTCATTTTACATCTTTATGGCTTAATGTTTATTGACCTATTAAGTAGGTTGAATACAATATTGCATGATGTCATGTTTGTTGTTGTTGTTGTTTGCCTGTTTCAGGTATTTGAAGGAAGTAAATGGAAGATAGATGGAGTGAGGAAGCATGACCATCACCAAGAGGAATAGCATTCTAAGAGGTAGACCCTCTTAATTGATTCTAGCTTAATGATATTTTCCATAGATTGTTTGTTTATGACTAGACCCACTCTCTCAATCTAGAGGAATTGTTTGTCTCCGCAATGAGAATTTCCTTGCACCACAAATTGGCAACTCCACTGGGGAGCCAATCCCTCTATTTGATTGGTTGTCATTTTATGGTTTTGTGTGAACTTTTCTAGTATCACCATTTCCCTTTAGTTTTCTCTGCTTGGCATGGTTTACTACTCCGAGTCTAAAATTTACAGTGGCAAGTCCAGTTTTAGCCTTTGAAAATTTTTTATTTTTTTCAATGAATCCTCAGTCAACGCATTTCTTTTTCTGATAGTCACACTAATCAGCACGTGTTTCTCTAAAGCAGACATATTGATTTCTGTAGGTGAAGTTGTTTTTATTTTCTCTTTGAATCCCTCGATCAGTGTTAGTTGTAACCTGCCCAATCACGTCGACCAGGCCTATCAGCACTAGTTGTAGTCTAGCCAGTCATGCCGGTTGTGTCGTTCAACATTAGTTGTCAATTAGGTAGTATTGTCAGTCTCTGAATCAAGAAAAAAATCAAAATTTCTCCCATTCTAGTGCCTGCGTGTCTTGACCCTCAAACTCTCTTCTTCTACCCAGAAGTGAGTAGAATGCTTTGTTTTCTTGTTTTTTATTGATTGATTGGTTTGAAGTTTCATTGCTTGATTTTTTGAGTTTTTGGATCGTTTCTATGACCCTAGGGCATCTAGGTCAATTACCATTCATTTGTTTGTTTACTCATTATGTCAAGTTTTTGATTTGCTACTTCATTTAATCCATATTTCAGTTGCAACATCTTCATTGTTTCATTCTCAATTGAATGAGTGAAAGAGTCTCATTTGTTCTCTTATTTCAAGTGCCTCTTTTCTCATTCCAAGCATAGATACATTTCTTGGTTTGTCAATTGAAGCATGTATGTGTTTGGTTTGTTCGATTCAGGGAAGAAGTTGCTTTTAGTTTCATTTATCATGCTTTGGATTTGATCGATGCCTGTTTGCTCGAAATTGTGAAACTTTCATTCAAGTGCTTTACGTGGAAGATTCATTTTTCATTTTACGAAAAGAAGAGCATCATTCTAGTTACTTAAGTGAAAATATTGCATTAGCACCATCATTGAGAAGCTAGAATTGTATTATTGTAAGCATTGGAAATGAAATGAAACTTATTTTGTTGTTATAGGAAGATTCAATACACTTAGGAGATTTATTAGAGAAAGGTTTCATTCTTTGATTATTGCATTGATTTTGTGTTCCCTATCTCCCAATTAGTGTTAACTTTCATCGAAGAAAAATATCTCTTTTCTCATATAACTGCATGTAGGAGTTTTTTCATATGACTATTATAGGACCTTGTAATTGAAACCTAATGTTGTGGAGGTAAATCCCCTCTATGGATAGAGGCGATCCCACTAGCCTAAATGGGGTCTAGCAACAATCAAACAACGCTAACACGCAGGTTACTAATTGCAAATTAAAGACCGATGACGAGGGCCTACCTCGAATCCAACGCTGGTACTTGTAGAAGAGTCGTCGCTCCCATTATTTCACTTCGGCTGGTCACAATCCCCACGATCCTCGTGAACGGACACCTGCACATGCAAAGAACGACACAAATACAAGCATAAAAATCCAAGAGATGCAACTATATATCAGTCAGAAAGGATATAACTCAAATATCATTATAAAGACAATAAGAGTGGAACCATAATGATAGTCATCTATTATTATTGATAAACAAAGAAGAATACAACCATAATTCTGACGTCAAATCCTCCTTTGGCTGGGTGATCAGCAACACATGCCTTGCAAAGCTTGTTGGGAATGGGGAACAAGCCTCTCTCTCCTTGGTCACTTGGACAAGAATCTTCTCACTTAAAATTTAGCCTTATGGGGATGAAGAAGGCCTCTTGTAGCATGAGCTTAGCAATTCTCAGACTTTGGGACTTAGAATTTGGACCTTGGAGAGTAGAATTACTAACTAGCTTGTCAAAGGCAAAAGGACAAGCTTTTATAGATAGAGGAGAAGGAGTTAGGATTATCCACAAGATTCATGGGATTGGCTTTATCACTAAGAAGCTTCCATGAGAGGTGGAGAACTACTTCCCTTCTATGGAGATTCGAAGCCCAACTGAACTAACTCAAGATGGAATCAGTTCATGAATAGGTTAGGAAGAACCTTCGTAAGTTGGTTTGTTAAAAACTTTACCCACCTAGGCTTGCGCGAGTGCGACTCTGAGATAGAGTGCTAGCTGGCATGCCCTCTTTGGAGGATTTCCCCCATTGGTGTGAGTGATACACAGTGGAACTGCGCCAATGGAAAAAGGGCTATTTTTATGGGTATTTTGTAGAAGGTGTCTTCAGGGCACATGAAGTACATACTCAAGGGGATATAATGCAAGTGTTTTCAGGTTATGCCACTTTTCATAGGTCCCGAAATAAGTCCTCCAATGTGTGGGAGAAGGGGTAACAGGGACAATGACAAATTACTGTGTAACAGATGCCCCCTAAAGCATGAGGCCCGAGAGAGAGAGGGGTGAAATGCTTTACAAGAACATGGCCAACTGAAAACACTGCCGCTAGAGAACCTGCATGAAGAAGTACAACTGATATCTCAAGTACATGATATATGTGGTATAGGCACAGCCATCCATAGCAGAGTACCAAAAAATCTAGATCCAAGGTATGGGCACAACCATCCAGTAAGGATCGATAAAGAGACTTAGGCATGGTCATAGCCATCCAGTGAATGAGTCATGTAATGATGATAATAATCCACAAAATCGCAACCTGGACTTCAACAGACAAAATCTAGGGTCTTGCGCTCCATCTCGACCTGAACAAAGTACAATTTTGAGCATGCGAATATGGGAGTCGATGTCGAACATGCAAGAACATCGTCTTATTACCAGTCAATGATGAAAACTGTTAACAAATGTGGGAGGTACCACCAATAATGAAAATGGTCCTCAAGGTACTATAGGTACAATCTACGACGTGCAAATCAGTGATCCGGCGTCGAACACCCGTAGAATCATTTGATCAGAGGAAAATGATGAAAACCTCACGTCGAACATGAAGAAACTACCATTGAGGCATGCAGGCTCCAAGGCACCTGAAGGGAGTCTCTAAGTCAACTTCTTGAATAATGAGCTGAAGCCGATAGGAAGTGACTTTGATCGAAGGTGGGCAATAATATTTCCCACATCATCGACACGAAGCAGAGAAGGAGAAGATGTGTTATGTGAGGTATCAGAGGGAGGTTGAGTATTCTGCAGAGGTCAACTTCTCTTGAACATATTGGCGGCACGACAGTGGACTTGGCAGTATTTGACATCAAATGATCAGTGGTCATGGTGACAGGGCAATGAGCAGATGAGAGGTCAAACAGGATCACCCAAACCCATGGAGGCAAGTGAAAAAAATGATATGAGATGTCCCCACCCAGACACGAATGCAGACAAGTGCCATGTTCAAGAGTGACATACTTCCGACACAACAATAATTGTGGTTCCATTTTCCCCACCATTTATGGTGAGTACCCCAGTTATTTTTTGATGACAAGCTTGACGGGGATAGCATATGCTTGAAAGGCTTCATTTTGATGGAATCCGATGTCATTAAGTTTTAACGAGTCTGACAAAGGAAGAACTCAGCGTCTTTTCATGTTTAGAGAGTTTGAAAAGACATCGGAAAAGGAAACTCCAGGAGTGTCCCTTTTTGTAAAGCTGTGTCTCTCAAGCCTGAAAAAGTATAAAACCATGCTCGAAAGAACCACTCGATCATTACGACCAAGGAGTACTTTTCATAAGTAGTGATCTCGGTCTGAAAAAGTAAAAAAGCAATCGAAACCACGTCGTTTCGTAACCATTAACGAACCTGAAATGACAAGGGTCTGACAATCTTTTTGTTTTTTACACGGTTGGAAAAAGGGTTTAAAGACGACCACCTCTCATTTACATTTGACGAGTCGAGAGGAACAACTCAGCATTATTTTCACGTTTAGAGAGTCAGAAAAGAGAAAAAAGATGACTCCAGAGTGACTTTTTCATGGATTTACCGAGTCCGAAAAAGTATAAAATACAACTCGTTTCATCACCTAAGCCGCACAAACACCTGTCGTTGCACATGAAACTAGTGTAAAATCCATTTTCGATGCAAATATACATTAAAATATTCATAAAATGACTTTTAAAACCTATTGAGGGTCAAAAAGTTATAAAATAGGTGAAAATGGTAAAAAACAAGAATTACTTTTCACTTTTACCTTTTGAGAGCGACATTAGGGCTTTTGGTGTGCGATCTTCAAGCGACGATTGCGACAAATCCAGTTGACCATTCGAAGTGTCGTCAGTGCCAGGTAAGAGTCCTCTTCCCCCACTCCATTTTTATCCATTTCGAATTTTCTTTAGGTTATTTTATCATCCTCCATGGAGGGGATTTTAAAAATGGGGGTTGCGCCCATTAGCGTGGGTTTTGGGCACGGACCCGTGCCAATGGGGCAACTTTCCCTAAAGGCTCATGCCCATGGGCACGACTGTTTTAGAAACAGTCACACCAACGGCCGTGTAGATTTTTTTCTTAAATTTTAACAATTTAAAACGATTTCACTACATTTTTTAGCTACACAAGGGTCTAATTCAATGCTATGGTCTTGTGGTTGCAGGGAAATACGCGAAAATGGTATTCAGATGGAAGGAACGAGAACACAACCAAGTGGACACATTGGCTTTAGTAGATGAGGATTGCATGGAAGCTCTCAGAGCTTGCGGGCTTAAGAAATACTTCCTACTGTCCTATCTACGAGCTCAACCAGAGCTCTTGCAGTATTTGATCAACTTATGGGATGTACAGGAACAGGTGTTCCGGATATGGGACCAAGCATTGGAATTAGATGTATCTAACGTCTATTTCCTCACTGGACTATCGCGTAGAGGGATGGTGCCCCGATTGACTAGTAGTAGGCCATCTGGGGAGAAGATGGAAGAGGTGAAGGCTCGAGTTTGCCAAGGGGCAAGATATGGGTCGGACGGCTCGAAAGTGGATATCCCCACTGTTCAAGACTTGACACTCAGAGCTTTAATATTCACCATCACACGAGCTACGGGGGCACAGGTGCCCCACGAAGCCATGAAGAACCACCTGATATTAGCAACAGAGTGCCTTAGCCCGATGATCTTCAATTGGGCATCAGCTGTGACGACCAATATGAAGAGGCAGTTAACAAAGGACAAACGTGGCAAGCTACAACAGTTCGGGTACGGCTCCATCTTGGTGACGTTCTTCTTGGAACATGTGTTAATCTTCCAGGGCCAAGGGACCTTTGTTCCTGACCCAGCACCTTGAGAGTCAAGGATGGCTCGATGGGCAGCACTGATGCCGAGGCAGGGCGGCGGTCAGCAGATGTCGTTCAAACCTGAGTTTTTCGGGTGGCTTCGCCTCCAACTGATTGTGGTGGAGGACTAGCCATATGCGGGGACAAACTTCACTGGAGACCCTGACCTCCTTCTGTCGGAGAGAGAGGACTGGGATGAGGAGATAGGTATGACCTCGTTTTTTATTTTGTGTTTTATGATTTTTTTTGTTAATACATGCTTTCTCTAATAACATCTATATGCATATGCAGATGTTGGCCCAGAGCGTCCAACTGGCATGTCTCCCATTGCGAGGAGACACCAGGTAGTGGCAGCGGATCCTCAGGAGGAGGATGGTGACAGAGCAGAGCTCATTCAGAACCTCGAGGCTATCACTCAAGGGATTTCGGATTATGCTCGGCTAGCGGATGTCCCGCTAGCATACCAGAGACACACGGTGGGAGTGCTGACTCGCATCCACTGACTCCTGAGACGTTTAGTGCGAGTGGTGACGTGCTACCATGAGCACCACTAGGACTAGATATCTAGGCTTTATTTTCCATGCATATTTTTTTAGAGACATGTTGTCTCCGGATGTACTAAGACAAACATGTATTATTTTTTGATGATGCACGTGGTGCAAACATTTGGACACACACATATATATACATATGTTTTATGGTTTACTGTGTTTTATGCTTCTTATGTTATTTTGAATTACATGTTATGAAAATGCCTGTCCAACACATAATTAGCTAATGCATCGGTTAATGTATTAAATCGTCTTGGAATATGTTGATAAGTAATGAAATCAAAATCCCTTTCTAACAATTTAACACGTAAATACAACCTTAAAATCCGATGGTCTCTGACGAAATAACGCCCGTTGAGCTGGTGAACGACAAGCTGAGAGTCCAAGTTCACAACCAATGTTCGAATACCGAGGTTAATCACCTCAGCTAGTAATTCAATCACAACACTATACTCAGCAACATTGTTTGTGGTACAACCTAGACAAACCCCTTGAATGTCTACTAACTCACCATGAGGATCGTAGATCACCCATGCCGTAGAGGACAAGTTACGTGTACTGCGGGAGGCACCATCAGCGAAACCAACATAAGGTGATCCAGAGGTCTGTCCATGAAGCAAAAAGACACAATAAGCAGCAAGCACACCGACACACAAAGACAAAAACATGAAAACATGCACACACAACACACTTGCTGAAAGCACACGTATGTACAAAAAAGAGAGTGTCTGGACTCATGCATAATATTTTTTCAAATAAAGCCCATTTCGGGGCTTACCCTATTGCATTGTTGTGTGACTGGCCTAGATAGTGTAGGCGTCGTCTCGGCCCATTGTGTAAAATGATCAACAACACCGATGATCTGCCCATGCCCCCCGGCCGAGCGAGGGTTACAAGCTAGAGGATCAATGCCCCCTGTTTCAAAGGGGCCGAGGGTAGCAACAATGTGCAATGGTGGATCAGAATGAGAAGAAACGAAACCAAGCGAAGCAAGGGTCGGAGGTGGGAGTGAAAAGACACCCATGAGGGTAGGGTCTTTAAAGAGCCCGGCTCCCACACTCCCAAAGGGAATGGAGGTATGCTCCACGAAAGGCACATTGCCTTCGGAAGAAGAAGCGAAGAAGGAGAGCTGGTCTACCGTGACAATTTTCCCCTGATGAGGGAAACAAATGACACGAAAGAGGGATGAAGCCATGGCACACATAGCATATGTCCAGCTCTAGCCCAAAAGGAGGTTGTAAGTAAGATTTGCATCAACAACTTCAACTTCCACTTCAATGGTTTTCCCTTCCAAAGTAATTTTCAATCGTTGGAGGATATCGTAAGGGCGAGATTCTCTCTCGTCAAAGGCTTCTAGTGTCGTTGGAGACTGACTCAAAGTCAGAGACCTAATCACCTTCCAACAAGCAATAGACATAATGCAAGTTGATGCGCCTTCATCAATAACTGTACGATGAATCATTTTCGAATTGATGATGACCTGAATGAGGAAAGAAATCTGGTGAGGTAGTCGTGGTACATGGCTCTCGAGATCAAAGGTGATCAAATCTGAGTCGGCCGGGTCGATGCCACCAATGGTCGATAGCAAGGACTTCCTCTGGGGGGGGCATCTCTGGAGAACTTATAAAGCGGACATAGTTGACGGAGCCTAAGCTAAGTCCTCAATGATGATGTAGTGCTAGGAAGCACAAGCATTAGGGTTGTAAGACGAACTCTGGAGTACACCTTTAGGAGGGGGTCGAAGAGGCCTCTCAGTGCTAGGTCTCTCGATATGGAGTGGACCAGAACTGGACGGAAGAGCGCTTGAGGGGACCTCAGGCTCCTTCCCGGTGGATGACAGATATTCCTTTGCTCAAGTCGTAATATGAACGGGAATGTTTCCAGCCATGAACACTTGGGAACCAAAGGGAGAAGAAGATGAGGATGGATCGGCCACCATTTGGGTTTGCTGTGAGGGGAAAGGTTCTTTCAGAACCGCAGGAATCCCAGGAGCACCTTTCAATAAACGACTAACTTTGGACCACCTTGGGCAGTCTTTGGTATAGTGATCCTTGTCACAGATAAGACAAGGATACTTCAGTTTACGTTTGGCTCCTTCCTTGGGTGGAGGTTTAGGGGAGCCATGTCTGGGTTGCTCAGATTTATTCTTCGCTTTCCCCTTTTTCTTTCCTTTCGAGGCTTTATCTGTCGTGGTGGACTGAACGGCGTTGACCTCGGAAGTACTTCCGGAATTAGATACACCCTGAGAAGTGTTTTCGTTTGAAGCATTCGATTTTTGCTTCCCAGGGTTCACGGATGATTTCTTCAACGACGGATTTACAGAACCAATATCACCGTCAACATATGGCTTTGGCAGAGCTATGGATGTTCCGTGTCTCGGGGCGTCAGGAAAATACTCATATAAGGTACCTGACTGAGAATAAACTAAGTCGAGGCATTGAGCACACGTGATAGCCTGCTCTTCAGTTACACAAGCTCCCATAGCAATGTCTCATACGATTTTAGAGACAAAGGGGGTCGTGAACCAATCGGTTAGGAGTTGATCAAGAATCCAGAACTTGATCAACCGACAACGACATCTCCATTCATGTATATGATTGGATATGTGTGTGGTCGTGTCCTGTTTAAGGGACGTGAGGAGATGCATCCCCGTCTCATACCAAATGGGTAACTGAAAATGGGTTAGGAATTCCATTGCCAACGAGTTGAAATCTTGAAAGGATGCGCGAGTCAACTCAATGTACCACATAGCAGCCCAGCCGGTGAGAGTCCTTTGGAACAGGCGAAGCCGGAATTAATTGTCAAGCCATGAATTTGACAAACACCAAAGGTGGTAAGTCATAACATGGGCTTGAGGATCTTCTCCAACTTTGCCATCAAATTTGGGACAATCGCCGGGTATCTTGGTTGGAACTGGTGGCCAAAATGGATTATGAAGGATGGGATCATTAGTCAATTTAGATACATCTGGCAGTTCCAATATTGCTAAGAACGGTAACTGAGGATTGAAGGACATTTGCGGCTGGGGATACGAGGTAGTATCAGAGTTCCAACCAGTTGTTGGTTGCCTCCATTGGTTTTTTCTGAACGTACCAAGCACATAAGAGTTCTATCCATAGGGATTCTGTCCATAGGGGTTATAGCCATAACCGGATGGCTGACCCTGGATCTGCCCCCCAGCACCCCATTGATTACCAACGTGACCTGCAGGAGCAACATATTGTTGCTGGTAATTTTGATAAGGAGCGACCTGCATCTGTTGATAATTTTGGTACGGGGAAAACTGAGCTTGCCCCTGGGGTTGCTGGTAACCATATGGGTGTTGGGCTCCATACTGAGCCTGGGGACCAGGCTGCACTTGGTAAGAAGGCTGGGATTGAAACCCACCTTGCATCTGAAGACCAGTTTGAGTCTGGGGCTGAAAACCGGGTTGAGCTTGAGAAGCAACCACCATCTGCATGCCCGGTTGAGCAGACCCAGAAAGATGTCCTTGAGAGGATGGAGATTGGGCCACCTGGCCGGAAGGTTTCCCTGGTTGAGTTTGGGATGGACCCACTTGCCCAGAAGGTTGAGCTTGCTGGGTGTTAGGTTTTCCTTGTACAACTGAGGGTTGTCCTTGCGGATCAGATGGCTAAGCAGACTGAATGGTTGGTTGACCTTGGGGTTGACCAACCTATCCAGACGGTTGACTAGGCTGAGTAGTGGGCTGGCCTTGCTGCACGTAAGGCTGACCACCCTGCCCAGAAGGGTACCCTTGCTGGATTCTAGGTTGTCCTTATTGAGCATAAGGTTGTCTTGGATTCCCATAGGGTTGACCGGAAGGGTATCCCTGCTGGACTCCAGGTTGTCCTTGTTGCACATAAGGTTGTCCCGGATTTCCAGAGGGTTGCCCAAGATAGGTGAAAGACAGACCACCATAGGCCGAAGGTTCTCCACGGAAGGGTCATCCTTGTGGGCCTCCAGGCTGCCCTGGATAGGTTTGGCCATAATATTGTTGCCCATAATTAGGCTGTTTGTAGGATGGTTGACCTTGATACGATGGTCCTTGGTAAGGCTGTCCTTGATCCGGACAGAGTGCTTAGCCACCACCATAATCAGTGGTACCCCACGCAATGCTTAACGGGACCGAGATCTCAACCGCAGGCTGAGATGGCAAGGACATATACAAATGATGCCCTATGGGGTCATAATAACGAGTTGGACCTTGCGCGCCCAGATTCTGGACAGCATGCAAATACTGAGTATATGCCTCCCCTGCTAGAATGGCACCAGAAGAAGGTGGGGCACTAAGTGCAGGATTAACAACTCTGGGCGTATGTGCTGACTGGCCACTATGTACTGAACCATGGGACGGACCAGCAACAGTGGTTATGATCGAAGATGCCGTAACGGCACTAACAACCAGTGTTGAAGATGCTACACAAACAGTCGGAATAGTCAGAACTGACGTGACAACTGTATTGTGAACTTGTGAGACAAAAGATCCCGTAGTGGGAGTGGTGTTGTGATCCCACATGGTACCTGAAGAGGAGTTCCTAGAACCCACAACATCCCTCAAAGCCTTATAGCGTAAGGGTACTGTGACACCGAGAGGGGTGACAGTGAAGGCTAGAGTTATAACCGAGGATGTGGTCGGGATAGGAGTCTCGGTACTTGACAAAACAGGTGTCTCACTCGCTATAGGAGATGTGTCATCCATGTCAGAGCAAGACATTGGGATCGAAACACCAGTGGGAGAAAAAGGAAAGTCTTCTTTGTAAGGCTCCCAAACAGGGTTCCAAAATAAATCGTGAAGATCGTATTTTGGAGCGCGAGAGTTCAACGGTTGGACACTTGGAATAACAAGAAAAGTGTCACCACAAATCGGTGTCTCAGGAGTAGTAGAAGAAGGAGACCCTTGGTCACTAGGGATGGGAGATGGGATCAATGGATCTGTCAAGATGATTCGATTCAAAAAATCCTAGACAAGCTAACGAGAAAAGACCCTACTCAAACTAACGCAAACAAGATCTAACAGGGTAAGTGTGAACGTGGCAAAATAAATTTTAAGACACAAGGACATAACTTTACCTTTTCATCTTTAAAGAGTCGAGAAAAGGACAAAAATATGACTCTAGTCACCTTCGAATGTTTAGTGAGCCCGAAGTGACAAATGCTCAGGTGAGCCTTTTGTTTTAGGGAGTCTGAAAAAGATAAAAAAAGTGACTACTCTGGAGAACTAGGCAAAGGGTTCACTAGAAAATTCGTAAAATTGCATATACACCTTAGCAATCATATGAAAACCAAGACTTTATGTACGGCAGTCAATCTTCCTGAATGCTATGTTCGATGTGTTATGGGTCGTAAGGCAGCAGACACGGCTTCCTGTGGATAAAGGATGATAACTTAGTGGAGTCTCCCCATATACTCGACGGTACGTGGGAGCACAAATCCGTACTAGACCACAGTTGAGTTACAAAAGGAGGAATCACCCAACCTTGAGTGGAAACAAAAGTGACTAGGTTTAACGACGCCAGAGCACGTCTCTAGCCTAGACCTCTAAAAAATGAGAGTTATGTTCCAATGCATTGTTAGATTCATTCAGGCCTTACCGTATGTAATCTCTCAAAATTCCCTAAATGCAAACTATATGCCAAAATATGTCATTTCATTCGATGAATGCTAATTATGAGAGAGTTCAAGAGCTTTCACACAAACAAAACGATCACAACAAAACAAAGAATTTCCCTAATGCAGCTAATGCAAATTAACGAACTTGTCTTTAAGATCACTAATCACTAATCGAAATGAAAAGTTCTAATTCTCATTAACTAATACAAAGCAAAAGAGATTTTTTCTGGAAAAATGCACTAAACAACTTTGAGAAATGACCACAAACAAATTCTATTCAATACAAGCACATTCAGTTCCTTGAATCACAAATCAAACTTCCAAAGAACAAGAAAGATCCCAAAGACACCAATGAGTCGTGTAATCTAGGCTCAAAGTGAGAAGAAGTGGAATTCAAGTGAAGACAAAGCAAGTCACCTAAATAATGCAACAAAATGATTTACAACTACCAAACAAGTGTAAGGGAGCAATCAAAGAATCAACTGGACCACTAGAAGATCAAAACACCTAAGGAAGGCTTGACACACAAAGCCACTAGATGCCCTAGGGCTAAAAATGTGAAATCGATAGAAAAAGAAAACACCCAAAGGGTAACGATCAAAGCCGGTCAAATCACACTCCAACACACTCAAGTAGTCTAAAAAAGGTACCCTAGACAAAAACCAAGCTCAGAAGGCTCATAGCCAAGCAAACTTCAAAAGTTCCCTGGCCTGGCACGACTGTCAGGCTGCAACTAGCGCCTTTCAGGAATTGGCACGGGTTGTAAATGTGCAACTTGTGCCAACTGGGGCGACTATAACGCTACAAACAAGTGCCAGCTGAGTTAGCTATGGAAAAATAAAAAATAGAAGAGCCAAGGCTAAGTCAACAGTACCTAGGTACACCAAGGGGCAAGAAGCAACACAGGGACTCAACCCAGAAAGCTAATCAAGCAGGAGAAACCAAGAAACAACCAAGAAACAAGGCAAGTTCCAAGCCGTTTAGTTCGTAAACCAAACCAAAGATGGACTGAAGTGGCATTGATCTACTTTGCTAATGCAGAGAAATGGCATTTCGAAGGCTATCTGGCCGTACTTCAGGCTCCATCTAAAGTTTACAAATCAAACAACAAGACAAAAAGCCAACTCCCCAGTGGAGTCGCCAAATTGTTGTGTAGGTAAATCCCCTCTGTGGATAGAGGTGATCCCACTAGCCTAAATGGGGTCTAGCAACAATCAAACAATGCTAATATGCAGGTTCCTAATTGCAAATTAAAGACCGATGATGAGGGCCTACCTCGAATCCAACGCTGGTACTTGTAGAAGAGTTGTCGCTCCCGTTCTTTCACTCTGGCTGGTCACAATCCCCACGATCCTCGTGAACAGACACCTACACATGCAAAGAACGACACAAATACAAGCATAAAATCCAAGAGATTCTACTATATATCAGTCAGAAAGGATATAACTCAAATATCATTATAAAGACAATAAGAGTGGAACCATAATGATAGTCGTCTATTATTATTGATAAACAAAGAAGAATACAACCATAGTTCTAACGTCAAATCCTCCTTTGGCTGGGTGATCAGCAACACATGCCTTGTAAAGCTTGTTGGGAATGGGGAACAAGCCTCTCTCTCCTTGGTCACTTGGACAAGAATCTCCTCACTTAAAATTTAGCTTTATGGGGATGAAGAAGGCCTCTTGTAGCATGAGCTTAGCAATTCTCAGACTTTGGGACTTAGAATTTGGACCTTGGAGAGTAGAATTACTAACTAGCTTGTCAAAGGCAAAAGGACAAGATTTTATAGATAGAGGAGAATGAGTTAGGATTATCCACAAGATTCATGGGATTGGCTTTATCACTAAGAAGCTTCCATGAGAGTTGGAGAACTACTTCCCTTCTATGGAGATTCGAAGCCCAACTGAACTAACTCAAGATGGAATCAGTTCATGAATAGGTTAGGAAGAACCTTTCTAAGTTGGTTTGTTAAAAACTTTACCCACCTAGGCTGGCATGAGTGCGACTCTGAGACAGAGTTCCAGTTGACGCGCCCTCTTTGGAGGATTTCCCCCATTGGCACAAGTGATACACAGTGGAACCGCGCCAATGGAAAAATGGCTATTTTTATGGGTATTTTGTAGAAGATGTCTTCAGGGCACATGAAGTACATACTCAAGGGGATATAATTCAAGTGTTTTCAAGTTATGCCACTTCTCACAGGTCCCGGAATAAGTCCTGCAATGTGCGGGAGAAGGGGTAACAGGGACGGTGACAAATTACTGTGTAACACCTAATTCAAGATCAACCATTAAAATTTATTGAATTAACCTAAGGAATCATTGAAACTTAACACTCACATTTAGTGGTATATGCTAGAGACGTGTTCTGGTGTCTTTAAACCTAGCAGCTATCATTTGCTTCAGCATTAGACAGTGCTAGTACATACTTATTCTCCCCATTCTACCGTGTATATAAACGGAGACCCTTACTACCTTGTAAACGTGATACACCAAACATAGCATTCGAGGAGATTGCCTTACTGGTAATCCTTTTTCTTATATCATACAGAGCATTCATTTTTGTCTTTTTGAATATTTAAATTTAAAATATAATCAAGCACTTTTCCTTTCGAGCTCGTTAATTCTAAAAGAAGCTAGAGTCACATTTCGTCCTTTTCTCGACTCTTAAAAAATGAAAAGGCAAAGTTTTGTTTCAGTGTCTTAAAATTAACTACCCATGAAATATTCCTAGTTAAATTTATCTTCCTTAGTGATTCTTTAGGGTCGATTCGAATGGCAACATTTCTAGAGTCTACCAATCAAGGATTCACCTTGGATAGGAATCCTAGTCCTTTTCCTTCTTTTGGAAACACTGGTGCTCCTCATATGGCAACGTTGCCCCTCCCTGGGTTAACCATTGGTTTACTTGTCTAGTTATTTTCGACTGTAGTGGTCCCGAGTGTCCCAACTCCTGTCCAGTCTTCTCCTTCATTTGAATCAGATCACGTTGATTCTAAGGATGACCTCTCACCTTCTTCCCCTATTTCTTCATCTTCCTCTTCTACTTCGTCTGGTGAAAGTTTGAAATCTAGTAACCATGAAGCTAATACGAAGAAGAAGTCTGATAAGCGAGAGGTCAATAGTGTAGCTGTTACTCCAAATGCACCACCTATAGACAAAGTTTTTGAACAACCACAGAAGGTCAAACTCCATTGCAATTTGTGTAAGGGTGACCATCTCCTTCAAGACTATCTTGGCATTCCAAAAGTCTTAGAGGTATGGTCTCAAGACTTGTGTTACACTGAATTTTGTCACCTTGACTATCTGCAGTTTATGTGGCCTCATCAATAGCCACATTGTCCTCTTTGTCAAGCCCCATACCTCTGCTCTTCGTGTCAAAACTTCAAAGAGAGAGAAAGTCACTTGAAAACATGTTTATCTCTGGGTACGCAGGTTCTCTCTACCTTGCCTGCGTGTACGCACTCCATATACATTAGACCTGCGTAGTAATACGCTCTGTATACTAAAGCTAGGGTGCGTACCCCTGTAAAGGTCAAAAGGCGCAAGTTTCATCTTTAAAAAGTTACTTGTGGTCACTTCTAGAGCCTTCTAGAAGAGTTCTTGACGTGTATTGAGCACCTCCAGATGGTTCATGCACCCCTATGATAGATGAGCTTATCCCATCAAGAGAGGAGCTACCCCATCCAAAAGAGGGAGTATCCCATTGATGTTGGAACTGAATAACCTCCTCTAGAATACTATAAATACAGGCATTGGGCCAAAGGAGGAAGAGGTTGAAAGCTTAACATTCTAAAGGGTAAATGCTGCTGGAATTAGGACTTCCGTTGTTGACTTGTGAGGAGAGATCACTATCCTTCCTTGTTGCCATATTGGGAGTGGGTGAGCTTGTCAAAGTAGAGGAAATCTCTTGCTGGACCCTGGGAGGAGCTTGCACAACACCAAGGCTCAGGTTGTAATGGTTCCTTCTTGATTATTTAATACAAATAAGTCCATTCTTCTCAATGATTTGTTGTTAATGAATTATTTCATGTACTCCTTGGTCTATGTGATGAATATGCTTTGTTTTATGATGAATATTCAGGTGTTATGTAATCGTTTGCTTTGTTAGTGTATGCAGGTCTTAAAGTGAAGGAGGAGCTCATCTGGATCAGCAAAGCTGGACTGCTACAACAAGCGTTGGACCTAAGGTAAGATCGGAAAACACTTGATCTCTCATAGAATAACGTGTGTTTAGAGAAGGATTGTTCTTGTTTGGTTTGTTTGTCACTAGAGAGTCTTAGACTCCTAGGGAGGTTAGGTTTGTCCGCAAATATAACTCTTTCCGCATGACAAATTGGCGACTCCACTGGGGAATCCATTGTTGGGTTTGATTTTTCCTTTAATCATTGCTTTGATCTGAAAAGAGTCTTATTTCTTTCTAGTTTTTGACTTATTGACTGTGAATTTGGGTGGAATAGCTTAAGGTTGAGTTAGTTTTTATTTTTCTTGATTTTGAGAGAAGTACGCACCCTCTGAGTTAGACACAGTGCGTACCTGTACGCACTGTATCTTTGTACACAGAGCGTGGACGCACCTGGTCAAACAGGCTGCCTGCGTACCCCTGTCAAAAACTTAGAAAATTTGAATTTTTTCCTTTTTACCCATTAGATTTTGTTTATAGTTTACTTATTGCTGCCCAGATCCACTGGTTACCTGTCAGAAGCTTTCATCTTGGCTAATCTCATTGGCATTCCTACTTTAAGCTTTCATCAATTGGGTGTTTTGAGTCTCTTTTTTGAGAAATTCTTAATTTGATTTCCTTTGGTCATTACTTGGAGGTTTGTCTCAGTCTTTACACAATTTTGCATCTTTTTGCTCTTGTTTTTGCAAAAAAAAATTCCCCCTCATTCGCCGGGGGGGGCTAAATTGCGTATGAGTGTTAATCGCCTTTGAGTGTTTTTATTTTTTGATCTTTGGAACTCTCACCCAATTTTCTCGACTTGCACTTGATTGGTTCTTAGATTACATTAGAATCATCTTGTGTTTTAGAATTCTCTTGCATAGATCACATTTGCATAATTAGAATTCTCATTTGTGCATAGATTACATTTGCACACTTTTCAAGTGAATTGTGCATAGATTACAATTGCATAGATTACCTTTACCCTTTGGGTGTTTGCCTTGTTCTATCGATTTCACATTTCTAGCCCTAGGGCATCTAGTGGCTTTGTGTGTCGAGCCTCCCTTAGGTGTTTTTGGTCTTCTATTGGTCCAGTCGACTCTCTAATTTCTCCCTTGCACTTGCTTGGTAGTTGTGACTCATTTTGTTGCGTTATTTGAGTGACCTGCTTTGTCTTCACTTGAATTCTGCTTCACCTCACTTTGAGCCTAGATTACGCGGCTCATTTGTGTCTTTGGGACTTTTCTCGTTTTTGAGGAATTTCATTGTGTTCTCATTGAGTGAGTTATCTCTTTTACACAGTGTTATTGTCTTTCAAAATTCATTCTAGTGCTTTGTGCCTTTGAAAAAGAAATCGAACAAATCTCTTTTGCGTTCAATAGTTAATGGAATAGAACTTTTCGTCGTTTCATATTCTTGAAAGAAAAAGTTTTATTTATTTGCCATTAGCTGCATTAGGTTGTTTGATTGATTGTGCTCATTTTGTTTGATTGAAAATTCTTAACCCTCTCGTAGTTAGTATTCATCGAACGAAATGGTTTTCTTTGGCATATAGCTTGCATCTAGGCAATTGTGAAAGATTACATACGGTAGGACCTGAAACCGAAACTTAATTGAAGATCAACCATAGAATGAACTGAATAAACTTAACAACGCACTGGAACTTAACGCAAACATCTAGAGGTCTAGGCTAGAGACGTGTTTCAGCGTCGTTAAACCTAGTCACTATTGTTTCACATTACAGTTGGGTGATTCCTCCTTCTGTGACTCGATAGTGGTCTAGTACGGACTTGTGCTCCCACGTACCGTCGCGTATATATGGGGAGACTCCACTAGGTTATCATCCTTGATCCATAGGAAGCCGTGTCTGCCGCCTTACAGCTCGTAACGCACCAAACACAACATTCGGGAAGATTGACTGCCGTACGGAAAGTCCTTGGCTTTCATATGATCGTTAAGGTGTATATGCAGTTTTACGAATTGTCTGGTAAACCGCTTGCCTAGTTTCTCCAGAGTAGTCACTTTTGATCCTTTTCGGACTCCTTAAAAGAAAAGGCTCACTTGAGCAGTTTGTCACTTTGGGCTCACAAAACATTCGAAGGCGACTAGAGTCACCTTTTTGTCCTTTTCTCGACTCTTAAAACATGAAAAGGTCAGGTTCAGTTCCTTTGTCTTAAAATTTATTCGGCCGCGTTCACATTTACCCGGTTAGGAATTGTTCACGTTAGCTTGAGTAGGTTTGTTTTTCGTTCTTGATGGCAACTTTTTTGGGGTTCACCAACCCAAGCTCCCCCCCTGACGGGAATCCTGGTCATTTCCCTCCTCTCGGGAATGTTGGTGCTCGTTACATGGCAACGTTGTCCCTCCCAGGGTTAACTGTTGGGTTGCCTATTTGGTTGTTCTCAACCTCTCTGGTCCCTGCCGTCTCACCTACTGATCAATCAGTCCCTCCACCTGAACAACCTCATGTTGATTCTAAGGTGGACCTCTCCCCTTCTACGCCCACTTCTACGTCCTCATCTTCTACTTCGCCTGGTGAAAGTTCTGATTCGAGTAACCAGGTGGCTAAGAAGAAGAAGAAGAAGACAAAGAAGAAGAAGGCTCTCAAGGGAGAGGCTAAAAGCGCAACTACCCCCTCGAGTACACCTGAAGTCGGGACACCTTCTGCTCCTTCGCGGAAGGTCAAGTTTCCTTGTAGATTGTGCAAGGATGACCACCTTCTTCGTGATTGTCCTGGCATTCCTAGGGTCTTAGAAGTATGGTCCCGCGATCTGGCCCGCCCCTCATCGCCCTCTGAATCTCATGGCGATGCTACCCTATCAGTTGGGAATAGTCAAGGAAAAGGGAAGATTCGAATCCCTTGCAGACTTTGTGAAGGCAATCATCCCCTTCACCTTTGTCCGCTCATGGATAAAGCCTCCGACGTCTTGGAAAGTCTCGCGGCTCCCTCGCCCCAACTCCCCGTTGGATATCAACATCTTTCTGCAGCTGCAGATCGTCCCCCTGCTGACAACGAGATTGGTTCAAATTCCTCTCTTGTCCAGCCTCCTCTCTCCTCTTCCTGAACCTGGCTCTGCCCAACCTGTTCCAGACCAACTATTGGTCGGAAAGAGTGTCGACTCGAGTTCACCACCCGATCACTCTGTTTTGGAAGGGCGTAATTCCCATGTTCTTCTCGTCTCCTCAGGTTCCCCTGAGTTCGGAAATGACTCTCCTATCTGAGCTGCTCCCGAAAGTCCCTCTTCAGTTCCTATGGAGCATGGGGGCGATCATACGATTCCCCCACCAAGTAGGTTGGCCATCTCCTTTGATTGGAGTCACCTGACCGCTTTCCGCCTTCCATCCCATGTGCCTTTCCAGATTACGGTACTTGCCTGTGATAAGGCAGTACCTGGCACTGTTCTGGATGAAGGTGCGTCGGTCAGTCTTATGCCATACACTACTTGGCAAGCTTTAGGTTCCCCGCAGCTTGGACCGGTCACGCAGAATCTGTTGGCTTTCGACAGAGGAGCCTATCCATCTCTAGGAGTCCTCCCGAAGTTCCCTATTACTTTGGGAGGTAAAACTGTCTATATCAACGTGTTGGTTACCCAAGGTGCTTTAGATTTCAGTCTTCTCCTTGGTCGCGACTATGTTTATGCTATTGGGGCCCTTGTCTCTTCGCTTTTCCGTGTGGTTTGATTTCCACACGATGGAAGAATGGTGACTATCGATCAATTGTCATTCGCTAGTCCCTCGATGCCTCCTGCGCAGTTGTCGTCCCCTCCTAGTTTTTATCCACCAGTTGTATCTGCCCCGCCGCAGGTCAACTACGTGGCTACCTATCCAAACCTGTACCAAGCGATGCCCCGTCGTGCACAGTGTCCTGGGCATTGGTCCTGACTTCCGAGATGTTGACCTCCCACCGGGAGAGCCACTCTTGGAAGCCCCAACTTCCTGTTCATTATGATGAAGTTTAGGTGGAGCATAGTTCGCTTTCCCGTGTCAAGCTCCTTAAAAAATGAAATTAGGTGTACCGAGCATAGTTCTTAAATCTTGTGTCAAGCTCGTTAAAAAATGAAATGAGAGTTATGAGGATAGTTCTTTTCCTAGGTCAACCTCATTAAAAAATGAAACAATTCCTCCTTTCCAATCGAGTCTTTTAATCAAGATCTCGTAAATACCAGTCGAGTCTTTCGTATATCTCGAGAATGAACCTTCATTCCATCCACTTTGTTGAATGCAATGAAGCTTGGGGGGCATGTACCTCGTTGCGTCATTATGCTGAGGGCATGCGAACTTATAACAAGCATAGTTTTTCGTTTCAAGCTTGTGTAAACATGAAACTGAATCCAAGCAGAGTTCTCCATGGTTCAAGCTTGTGTAAAAATGAACCCATACCCGAGTCACCTTTAAGCTCTTTTATGACTCGTAAAAATATGAAAAGATTGCAAGTATTTTTTCCCTTTTTGACTCGCTAAAGAGAATAAAAATGGAGGTCTTCTTTCAGCTCTTTTCTGACCGTTTAAAGATGAAAAGATTGCCAAGTTATTCCTCTTGACTCGCTAAATGTAAATGAGAAGCGGTCATCTTTAAACCCTTTTTCGACCGTGTAAAAACGAAAACATTGTCGGACCCTTGTCGTTTCAGGTTCGTTAACGGTCACGAAGCGACGTGGTTTTGATCGCTTTTTTACTTTTTCAGATCAAAGTCACTACTTATGAAAAGTACTCCTCGGTTGTAATGATCGGGTGGTTCTTTCGAGCATAGTTTTATACTCATCTGCTCATCATCTCGTCATCATGACCCCTGATCATTTGACCTCAAATACTGCCAAATCCGTCATTGTGCCGCCGATATGTTCAAGAGAAGTTGGCCTCTGCAAGAATACTCAACCTCCCTCCTATATCTCACACAAAACATATTGTCCCTATCTGTCTCGTGTCAATGATGTGGGAAACCTTATGGCCCACCTTTGATCAAGATCACTTCCTGTCGACTTCAACTCATTATCCAGGAAGGTGACCTAGAGACTCCCTTCAGGTACCTTGGAGCTTGCATGCCTC